>OY725352.1:18867193-19147193 GCA_963243735.1 Neocrepidodera transversa | reverse complement strand
ACATAAAGAAATTAGTAAAAAAGGGAGGAAAGGGTAAAAAGTGGGGAAAAAAGTTGGAAAAAAGTTATATCTAAAAGATCGAAAAAATATAAATAAATTAGTAAAAAGGTTAGGAAAAAAGGCCAGGGGGGGGAAGTGGGAGAAGTTTGAAAGTGTAAAGAAATTAATAAAAAATAGCGGGAAAAAGCGAATGGAAGTGGAAAAAAATGTTGAAACAAAAAAAATACTAAAGAAGTAAAGAAAAAAGGGGTCGAAGTGGAAAAATAAGATAAAGTTGGACCAGACAAAGTTTCAAACATAAATAAATTAGAAAAAAAGTAGGGGAAAAAGTGAAGGGAGAGAAGAGGTAAAAATGTTGGAAAAAAAGTTTGAAACATAAAGCAATTAGTATAAAAAATGCGTGATAAAAGTGAAAAAAAAGTGGGGAAAAAATTGGAAAAAAAAATGAAACAAAGAAATTAGTAAAAAAGTTGTGGAAAAAGGGACGATTAAATTGAGAAAAAAATGGATAAAGTAGTTTGTCACATAAAGAAATTAGTAAAAAAGGGGGGAAATGTAAAAAAAGTGGGGAAAAAAGTTAGATCTAAAAGATAGGAAAATATAAATACATTAGTAAAGATGTAGGGAAAATAGAAGAGGGGAGGAAGTGGGAGAAGTTTAAAAGTGTAAAGAAGTAAAAAAGTAGAGGAAAAACGAGGGGGGATTTATTATTTTCCCCACCATCCAATAAAATCAACTCGTGAATTTAATTTTTATATGACTTCCCTCAAACTATCTACCCCTACTCCTTAACCTTTATACTTGGTCAATATCCGGGCTGTGGGTTCGAATGCCATTGAAACTCAAGTGGAATATAGTCGGATAAGGCTATAGACAAGTGCAAAAATTTGGGGTTGGTAGCACAGGAAAACACTTGCTAGTTGGTAGATCCCTTAGACCACTACGTCATAGTCCGGGGTTTAAAGTAATCGAGCACCATTTAATTTTATTATGAAAAATTTTTTTGATATAATTGTAAAAAAAATATTCAGATTGATTAAATAAACTTTTTTGTTAAATACGGGTAGAATATTGTAAAACCCTACAGAATGTTCTATTAGTCACTACTATAAATATCATCCGGGAATCTGTCGCTAGTGCCCTTTAAGGGTCCCTTTTTGAACGACGGGAATTCCACACTTGTCTCAGATTATGTCCTTTTTTATTTATGGACTGATACGCTGATTATATCTAGATTTGTTTTTTTTTTAATTTTTTTATAACCGATGTGGTTGGGTCTTATCTTTTGATGAATCTCCTCCACAGAGAATTTTTATCTGTTTTAATATTTAATATATTTATTAATATTATAAAATTGTATTTAAATAAAACAAAAAAATAGTGACAATTAATAACAATGTCAATAATGTCGTTCATAAAGCTTGAAACTTTAATATTAATAATAGTTAACTATCTCTTATGAATATCCTCTCTTCTCAAGTGTAAGTAGAATTAACTTAAAATTATGAGAGAAGCCGTACCAGTTAAACCTCCGCCCGACAGATGGAGACACTCTGGTCTGTGCTTCTTAGACACCGAAGTCCATATCGAGTAGGGAAATTCAAACCGTTGTCGGTAGCTGTAGTGGCAGCCCGAAGTGCCAGTTAGAGTTCCAGTTCAGTCCGAGTTCGACCTGAGAACCAATCAGCGACCTTTAGAGATAGGTCAAGCTGGGGTTGAAGAAGCCAAGTTCCATTGTACTAGCACAGTACCGGAATCGTCAATCCGACCACTCCAGCCTAGGAGATGTACCAGTACCGTCAGACATCACCGATACCGATAGAGAGCGTTACACAACTTTTTCTTATTTACAGGAATTTCGGTATAAATAAAAGTTTTATTTCTTGAATCTTATTTTTGTTTCATTCCAGTAGCTAATATACCCAGGTACTGAACCCAGTATATGGCAAGTAAATACCGCCCTTCTGGTCGCCAGAGATTTTGGTCGATACCATAACGACCCCTGGAGTATTTTCTTTCTCCACTGATGCTGCCCATGCAGTGGCCTTCACACTATAAACGGAAGGTGGCGCCCGAGGCAATCCGAAACCTGGACTTAGGCGCCAAAGTGACCCGTAATGACCGAAGTGCGTTACACAAGCTACAAGCAAAGACCCAATTTACTGAAAGTCCTGTTAACGATCAATAACATAGCCTAAAATTGACCCTTGACATTGACTGATAGTGTTACGACCATTAAAGTAGGCAAATGATGAAGAAAAAGTAGGTGTCATTTTGGTACAGAGGACACACTAGTGCGCTTTTATTTTGGGAAATTATTTGTTTATATCGATTTCCTACTCCCTATCATTCTCTTAATATTGGATGGTGTATATGTCTACATTTCTATTTCTATCTACACCATTCTCTACACTTCTCTCATCTTCCTGATGTCTGTTTGAAATTGTAATTTCTCTGAGGTTTTGAGGCAGGACCAGTGAGTAAAATGGATTGGGTTGAACACGTTCAGCCTCATCTGCCAAGTGGTCATATTTACTTAGTCAGACGAGACCATTACTGACTAACCATTTGCAGATTTTCTAGAATGAGAAAACATTCTTTCAAGGGGTCTCATTTGTAGCAGTACATAATAGTGACTTAAATCCTGCTTTAATACCAATTCCTAGTATTTCAAGTCCTATTTCTTGATTCTTAAGGCCAGTTGAACACACTTGAATATGATACCATTGTATATTTCTATTTGGCCATTAACTTTTGGGCTATAGGGAGTTGTAAAGCTCGTAGCCACTCCTCGCTCTATTAGGAATTGCTGAACCTCGATCGATATGAAAGAGGCTTCTCGCTTTGAGTGGATATAGCCAATTGAACACACTTAAATATGATACCATTTGTATCTTTAAGTTTGGCCATTACCTTTTGGGGTTTAAGAAGTTGTAAAGCTCGTAGCCACTCCTCGCTCTATTAGGAATTGCTAAACCTCGATCGATATGAAAGAGGCTCCTCGCTTTGAGTGGATATAGCCAATTGAACACACTTGAATATGATACCATTTGTATCTTTAAGTTTGGCTATTACATTTTGGGGTTTAAGAAGTTGTAAAGCTCGTAGCCACTCCTCGCTCTATTAGGAATTGCTAAACCTCGATCGATATGAAAGAGGCTCCTCGCTTTGAGTGGATATAGCCAATTGAACACACTTGAATATGATACCATTTGTATCTTTAAGTTTGGCTATTACATTTTGGGGTTTAAGAAGTTGTAAAGCTCGTAGCCACTCCTCGCTCTATTAGGAATTGCTAAACCTCGATCGATATGAAAGAGGCTCCTCGCTTTGAGTGGATATAGCCAATTGAACACACTTGAATATGATACCATTTGTATCTTTAAGTTTGGCTATTACATTTTGGGGTTTAAGAAGTTGTAAAGCTCGTAGCCACTCCTCGCTCTATTAGGAATTGCTAAACCTCGATCGATATGAAAGAGGCTCCTCGCTTTGAGTGGATATAGCCAATTGAACACACTTGAATATGATACCATTTGTATCTTTAAGTTTGGCTATTACATTTTGGGGTTTAAGAAGTTGTAAAGCTCGTAGCCACTCCTCGCTCTATTAGGAATTGCTAAACCTCGATCGATATGAAAGAGGCTCCTCGCTTTGAGTGGATATAGCCAATTGAACACACTTGAATATGATACCATTTGTATCTTTAAGTTTGGCTATTACATTTTGGGGTTTAAGAAGTTGTAAAGCTCGTAGCCACTCCTCGCTCTATTAGGAATTGCTAAACCTCGATCGATATGAAAGAGGCTCCTCGCTTTGAGTGGATATAGCCAATTGAACACACTTGAATATGATACCATTTGTATCTTTAAGTTTGGCTATTACATTTTGGGGTTTAAGAAGTTGTAAAGCTCGTAGCCACTCCTCGCTCTATTAGGAATTGCTAAACCTCGATCGATATGAAAGAGGCTCCTCGCTTTGAGTGGATATAGCCAATTGAACACACTTGAATATGATACCATTTGTATCTTTAAGTTTGGCTATTACATTTTGGGGTTTAAGAAGTTGTAAAGCTCGTAGCCACTCCTCGCTCTATTAGGAATTGCTAAACCTCGATCGATATGAAAGAGGCTCCTCGCTTTGAGTGGATATAGCCAATTGAACACACTTGAATATGATACCATTTGTATCTTTAAGTTTGGCTATTACATTTTGGGGTTTAAGAAGTTGTAAAGCTCGTAGCCACTCCTCGCTCTATTAGGAATTGCTAAACCTCGATCGATATGAAAGAGGCTCCTCGCTTTGAGTGGATATAGCCAATTGAACACACTTGAATATGATACCATTTGTATCTTTAAGTTTGGCTATTACATTTTGGGGTTTAAGAAGTTGTAAAGCTCGTAGCCACTCCTCGCTCTATTAGGAATTGCTAAACCTCGATCGATATGAAAGAGGCTCCTCGCTTTGAGTGGATATAGCCAATTGAACACACTTGAATATGATACCATTTGTATCTTTAAGTTTGGCTATTACATTTTGGGGTTTAAGAAGTTGTAAAGCTCGTAGCCACTCCTCGCTCTATTAGGAATTGCTAAACCTCGATCGATATGAAAGAGGCTCCTCGCTTTGAGTGGATATAGCCAATTGAACACACTTGAATATGATACCATTTGTATCTTTAAGTTTGGCTATTACATTTTGGGGTTTAAGAAGTTGTAAAGCTCGTAGCCACTCCTCGCTCTATTAGGAATTGCTAAACCTCGATCGATATGAAAGAGGCTCCTCGCTTTGAGTGGATATAGCCAATTGAACACACTTGAATATGATACCATTTGTATCTTTAAGTTTGGCTATTACATTTTGGGGTTTAAGAAGTTGTAAAGCTCGTAGCCACTCCTCGCTCTATTAGGAATTGCTAAACCTCGATCGATATGAAAGAGGCTCCTCGCTTTGAGTGGATATAGCCAATTGAACACACTTGAATATGATACCATTTGTATCTTTAAGTTTGGCTATTACATTTTGGGGTTTAAGAAGTTGTAAAGCTCGTAGCCACTCCTCGCTCTATTAGGAATTGCTGAACCTGGGTCAATATGAAAGAGGCTCCTTCCCAATGAACACAATTATGTGTTTGCGATATATCAGTTAGAAAATCATGTTTGCATGTTATATGGCTGTCAAATTGAGTTTACCATAGATGTAACATAAATGAACTTCAAAATTTCATCCTCAAAGATAATAATATTTACATTAGTATGACATATTCTGTAGTGTCTTGTTTATATGTCCAATATGCAAATCAAGATATCACAAACATGTAGTTGTGATATAATTTGTAGAAGTTTGTTATTATAACGAAAACGTAAATGGGAAATATGTAACATATAGCTAAGATATTATATCCCATAACTCCTTGGGTACTAGGTCGTGATATAACTTCGCCGATTTGAAAGATGTAGTTATGACATATCCTGCCATACCTATGTAAAAAGTGTGGAACATAACTATGATGTGGATTTGATCCATACTAAATACATACTCACCATGTGGTATACCAGATGTAAGAGGATTATGATACACTCCACTTTTTTCATGACTAAACTTAAAAACTCTTGAAAAGTGTAGTTATTCATTGGGAGGAACATTTTTATTTTCTCTAGTTAAGCGCTGTTAGGCATGTCGAAACCATTGGCTAGTCACATTCTCAAATTCCTTATCACTATGTGGAAAGTTCTCACTAACTGCAACTAAAAAAATCATCACCATAAGTTATCTGGTACCCCATTACGATAAAGAACAATCAAATATCAATGCCAATTTCACGCATATGCATCTTTGATGATGGAAGTAGTTCTGAGATCACAAACTTTAAAATTGTTTCTCTGACCCAACCAACTACATTGAACTGCAAAGCTGTTGCTAAATACCTCAAAGGATTTAATTTCCTGGATGGTTTTTATTGGGAGGAATATAATCAATTCAATGTCTTCATATCTAATATTGGTAGACTTTTTTGTTTTCCTTTCCATATTAGTCAGCCTCCTATTGATATCATCAATATTTAAATCAACATTTGCCAATAAATTCAGAAGTTGAGTGAATTTTTCAGAGATCAAGTTTCTTAGTTCATCTAAAACACAAATATATATCAAAAATATTTCTTATTATGAAGTGTAGGTACCTACCATAGAAATATTTTACATCTATATTGAATACTTTCCAACTTTGAGGATCTGGCTGCACAGATTTTGTAATCAAACTATTAATATTTTTCCCTATTAGCCAGTTGGTTGGAATTTCTGATACCACTTCCTCTCCATCAGCACATTCTTCTGTGAAAGCAACCACAGCAAATGGACGAATACTCTCCGTAATGAAATTCCAATAAAATCCTGGTCAGTTCTCAAAGTCGCATTACATTCTGGAAATGTTACCCCACCATCAACAAATTCACCTTCCTGAATACATTTTCCACAACCGAAGTAAGCATTATAACCCTTAATACATTTGACATAAGCTCTAGCTGGACTGTCACATATAATGGCATTCAGTTTAACATCTACTGCAGATATCTCCTCAATTCCATTGACTTCTAAACTTTTCATTTCCTCAACAAAATATTTCAAAAAATCATTGGGTTATTCGGTTTACTATAGCCATGATATACCCCAATTATAAATGGATCAGTATGAAAATTTTCGACAATTGATCCCAAAATTGGCAAACATTGACTACCACTTGATTTTGCAAGTGGTAATCCATCTATATTGATATCCAGTAGTATTTTCTAAGGGAAATTAACAGGGTGGAAATATAATGCTCAGGAACAACGATAACGATTCCTACATTTTTTCTAGGAGTGTTCAAGTGCATACGGGAATCAGTAGGCAAATTCTTTACTCCATGTGTAAGAAGTACTCTAAGGAAAGAACTCAAACTTCTGTGGCTGGCGGATTTTCTATAGCCCAATCTAAAAATTCAGAGATAGTTGAAGATGCTTGCTAGGCTTATTTTCAAAGTAAACTTCAGTTACCTCTTGTTTTCCAGGTTCGCTTTTAGTGTTTTTTTGTCAGGCTGTTGTGATTGCTTCGCACTGGCACTAGATTGAACAACTTGTCCCCTCTAGTCATTTTCAGTTATTCCAGGAGATATTATTTCTTTGGATGGAATATTGTTCTCATCAACTGAAGATACGTTTTGATGGTGTACTTCAGTTTCAATTCTTTTATTTAAAAATTTACCGCTCTTGGAAACACTTTCTATTGTTTTTTTAATTATGTTTTTTTTTTGTCGTTGACACAAGTCACTATAAAACTTTTGTTCTTTTGGTATTTTCCGTACATACACAGATATTTAGCCACGTCGAAATTCAATACATCCAACTTTAGGTTAGGATGATTTGGAGGTTAGATTATAATATGAGAAAAGACTTTAATGACTTCTCTAACCTTATATGCCATCCAAACGAGAATAGATAGTGAATGCAAACATCCACGGAGATGTCTAAGAAAGATTACATTTGGCAAAAATACTTTGTAACATTTACAAAATTTTTATGTGAATATAACATATTTGATCGGTATCACTCACAATACTAGTATGTAGAGATTGCAACAATAATGGTATATGAATATATAGCCAGAGCATGGTTGAAATATAATTGGTAATATAGCAATTGTTACAATAATAATCTCTCTGTGGTATATAGCAGACATATGTGTGCTCATTGGGTTGGTTTAAGTGGATATAGCCAATTGAACATACTTGAATATGATATCATTGTATCTTTCCGTTTGGCCATTACCTTTTGGGGTTTAAGAAGTTGTAAAGCTCGTAGCCACTCCTCGCTCCATTAGGAGTTGCTAAACCTTGGTCGATATGAAAGATGCTCCTCGATTTGAGTGGATATAGCTAGGTAAACCAAAAGTCGCGGAGAGATCAAGCAAACACTTGATTACTGTTTTTGAGCTAGGGTATGCATCTGGGAACCTTGGGAACTCACCTACTATAGTCAATAGATAGCGATTGTTTGTATCGGCCTATTGATAATCTTTCGAATGGTGATGTCTTTTTAATAAGGGTTCCAGAAGTAGTAACAAATTTGGGTTTGAGTTCCTGACACACTCGACATGATGAGGTCATTTTCTTAATATCGTCTATAGAATATGATACATTTTTCGAATGAACTCAGTGAGCTGTCACTCTAGAAAGTGCATCGGACACCGTATTCGCGGTATCAAATAAAGCATGACAGTTCCAAAAGCCATGTAAGGATTTTCTCATTTTTAGTTTTAGATGCATGTTTCTGATTAAGCATGAAACTTACAGATTTTTGGTTCGGTTACTATTTTGAAGGACCACGACAAATAAATCTCTAAATAGTTAATTGATGAATAACTTTTAATCTCCCGTTAAATATTTTAACTTTTAACCATGAGTTAGCTGTTTAACAGTTAAAGCAAATATTTCTGTAAACCAACCTTTAAAATGCAATCTATACAAAAAAAGAAGAATTAGAACTGTAAAGTTATTTCTGAAACCGTATAAAAAAAGAAGAAGTTTATAACCTTATTTTTTGGTGTGTTAGTAGTGTTATTATTCGTTAATTGTAATTATATATATAGAATTTGTACCTATTGTTTTGAAATTGACCAAAAACGAGAAAGAAGTAAAAATTATTTGGAAGACAAGAGGCAAAATTTACTAACCATTCTGGAAGAATACCAACACATTGTTGAAAATAAAAAAAACTGATGCTATTTCTTTCCAGGAAAAAGCGATAGCTTGGGAAGAAATAGCCAAATTGTACAACAGTACGGCCAAAACTGGAACTAGAAATGGGAACCAGTTAAAATTATTATATGATAATTTTAAAAAAAAGCGAAAAAACATAAAGCTGATGAAAAGGTAGTAGGTAAATTATAAAAAAAATAGAGCATCTTTTCTATTTCTATATGATTTTAGGTTAAAATATATAAGACCGGCGGAGTAAATGCTTCTTCCAATTTAAGTACCTTTGATACAAGGGTACTTAAAATTTTGGGAAGACAAGTACCAGGTATTAGCAATCCCTATGACAGTAATACGGTCTTTGTTATGGATGGTAAATATTAATTTTTTTAAAGTCATAGTACTATTTCTGTATCATTAAAAACACATTTGTAATTATATTTTTGTTTTAGCCGCAGTTGAGGAAACTGTTCCCGTAACCCCTACTGTTCCTGCAAGCCGGGACTAATTTTTCAATTTTTTTTTTTGACTACTTTGGACTTTTTTCCATTTTTTTTAAAATTTGTTTCGGTTTTTTCGATTTGGTTTTTTTTTCGATTTTATTTGATTTTATTTTTGTCGACTTTTTCGATTATTCTTGATAATTGACATTTTTTTAATTTTTTTCAATAAATTTTGCTTTTTTCATTATGTTGTTTTTTTTTTCGATTTGTTTCGACTTTATTTGAATATTGTGTTTTTTTTTTATTTATAGCCATTTTATTTTTCTTGATTTTTTTTGCCTTTTTTTAGTTTGTTTCGCTTTTTTCATTTTTTTTTTGTTTTTTATCGATATGTTTTGATTTGTTTTGGTTTTTGTCGATTTGTTTCGCTTTTTTTATATATGTTAATATTTTTACTTTCCCGACCTACTTCCGAGAAGGGAAATTATTGTAAACGAGATAAAATTTTAATCCGATTGATCTGAATTTTAGTATATGGGTTTGGGTTACCCGTTGGAAGAACCCATTAGTTTTTGTACGACATCTGTCAAATGGAAGTGTCACTTTCAGAATATTAAAGATATGACGGAATTTGACGTGCAATATGTCATTTAAAAGCCCTTGAAAAACTCTATTCAGAACAGTCAAAATTATTTCTCCAACTGTCACCTACCGAAAATAAAAAATGTCAAAATTTGAAACTTTAACATTAAATATCTGAAAAAGTTTTAGGGCGACACAACTGATTTTTTTGTTTCTAAAATAATTTAAATTTGTTAAAATAGAAAAATTTTGTTATACATTTTAACATAAATAAAATACAGATAACAAAAATTTATCCCATTTAGTCCAATCAAATTACAAACCATCTCAAGCACTCTATAAAAAAAAAAAAATCTCGACTTCCAAATCCAAAAAGTTGTAATAAATTTCCAACTGTAAGATTGCGGTCGGGGAGTTGAAGTCGTGAACTTCTCTTGGAGTAATTTATGTGGCTGAGAACCGTCATAATCGCGAATGGCAAAAAAGATAACACAATCGGATTTTCATGAAACGCCTGCTTGCTAGATTCAGATTCAGTATGCTCCGACACCCTATCGGCAGCCACGGCTCACTACGATGTCATCCTTAAGGATACGATTCATTGCCCAAAGGTTGTATTACTAATAAGAAAAAAAATACCTTCAAATTTATTTCATAATATTTTATTATTGTCATCAAAGATAATATTTAAATTTTTAATAATGTTAAGAAAAAATAAATAACAATTTTAAACTGGAGAGGTGAAAGAAGATAACAAATAAGGTAGAAGAGAGGATAAAGTAAAAGCAAGACAAAAAACATCAAAAAAGAAATAAGAAAATAACTTTGAATAATAAAAGTAAAAACTTACAGGACGAGAAAATGGAAATTTAATACAAAAATAAAAAAGTTTCAAGGAAGAAGTAAAAAAAGATATCGAAAAAAGAAGTACAAGATGTAGAGGAAAGATTGACAATATTGAAAGATAAATAGCTAAATAGATGCGAATTTTGATCAAAACAGAAAACCAAAGAAAAGGGGGATAAAGGATTAATGGAAAAATAGTTGTTAATGGGAAAAATTAATAAAAATCGGATACATAGAGAAACAGAACAAAAGGAGAAAGAAGTTAAAAAAAATGGAAGATGGACTAACTTATACAGAAAGGATATAGGAAATAAAACAACATAAAGTATCAGAAACTTACATGATAGAAAAAGAAGGTGATATTAGAATAGTCCATCTTAAAGTATTTATAAATATTATGAAGAATTAATTGATAAATAAAAGAAGAAGAAGAAGAGATGAAGAATTTACAAGGAATAATAACCATGCAAATAAAATATAATCTTAAATAATAAAATAATGAAATAAATAATAGAAATGAATATGCGGTAAAATAAGAAAATGTAGGCAAAAATAAGAAAAATGGGGAAAAATAGAAAAAAAATGGGAGAAATTGGAAAAAATAGGGAAAAATGGGAAAAAATAGAAAAAATTGGGAAAACAGAGAAAAATAAGAAAAAATAAAAAAAGAAACAGAAAAAAATGGAAATAATTAAGAAAATATGGACCAAAATATAAAAAATGGGGAAATTAAGGAACAATAGGCAAAATGGAAATAATAGAGAAAATGGAAAAAAATATAAAAAATCGGAAATATAGAAAATAAATTAGTAAAAACAGGAAAAGTAAGTAAAAAGGGAAAAATGGTAAAAACAGGAAAATGTAAAAATAAAAAAATTTGAGAAGAATAGGCAAACGTAGAAAAAAATTAAAAATGATAGGGAAAAATAGGAAAATTAAGAAAACCGAAAAAAAACTGGGGAAAATTAGAGAAAAATAAGATAAAAAAAAGGGAAAAATAAGAAAATGTATACAAAATAAGAAATATGGGGAAAAATAGAAGAAAATGGAAAAAATGGGAAACAATAGAAAAAAAATTAAAAAAATAGGAAAAAAACAGAGAAAAATAAGAAAAAATAGAGAAAAATAGGTAAAAAATGGAAAAAATAAGGAAAATATAGGCCAAAATATAAAAAAATGGGGAAAAATAGGCAAAGTGGAAAAAATAAAGAAAAATTAGAAAAACAGAAAAAAAATCGTAAAAACAGGAAAAGTAAGAAAGATAGGACAAAATGGTAAAAAACAGGAACATGAAAAAAATATGAAAATTGGGAAAAAATGAGCAAACGTAAAAAAAATGGACAAAAGATAGGAAATGACAGGGAAAAATAGGGAAATTAAATAAACCAAAAAAAATAGACAAAAATATGAAAACAAAATAAATAAAATTGGAAAAAATAAGAAATATGGGGAAAAATAAAAAAAATGGGAAAATTTATTCAATTTAGTTTAAAATCATAATAAAATTTCAAATTTTTTTTGATCCGTTTTTTCTTAAATTCCACAATTTTATTAAAAAATTTTGAAGAAAATAACTATTATAAAGTTTTTTATTACAAATTTAGCAGTATTTTTGTTTCAAATGTTTAATATTAAAATTTATCTAAAAAAAATAATTTAAGAAGATAAAAATTGCTTAAAAATTAAAATAAAAACTAGCGGCGAAACTATGCGGAAGTCGAAAAAAATTTTATGTTCTACAATTTTGATTTTTTGTAAATTTTCGTAAAAATCCATAATTTTGTGTCAAAATCTAAAAAAAAGTCGCAGAAGTCTATATATATTTTTTTCACGCCCTCTAGCGGCGAAACTATGAGGAATTCGAAAAAATGATAATGACAAAATATGTAGAAAATTTTATGTTCTACAACTTTTATATCCTGTAATTTTTCATAAAAATGCATTATTTTGCCAATTTAAAAACAATATGAAAAACAACTTTTTGATAAATATGGCAACAATGGCAAAAGTTTTTGAACATTTTAGTCATTTGAAATTAAACTATAACGTATAAAAAAAAATCGGCTGTGTCACCCCAGAACTTTCCCGGCTCGACCGTAGAGAATAGGATTATTTGAATTACAGAATACTAAGCATTACATTGATTTATGGAACACATTAAAAATAGCGAGCTACTGGAGAATTAATTTTTCAATGTAGGTAATGACATAAGTTGCGCATGCGCACGTTATATATCACACTGCTACAATTAGGATCTCCTAAAATCATGTGTGAAAACTATTGGGAATTCGGGAAAAATTTTCATACAATAGTCGTAGGGAATTTTAAATGTGTATTTTTCTCGCCATCTAGCGGCGAAACTATGAGGAATTCGATTAAAAGTTAAAGAAAATTTGATGCTCTTCAATTTTGTACTACAACATTTTGCACTTAAATGCATTGTTTATTCTCAAAATCAAGAAGAACTAGTAAAAACCTACATGCACATTTTTTACGGCGCCCTCTAGTGGCGCAACTATCGAAAATTCTAGAAAAAGTTTCAGACAAGAGTTGTAGGGAATTTTATGCTCTAAAACTTTGTACTACAATATTTTGCACTAAAGTGTATTGTTATTTGTCCTTAGAATTTAAAAAAAGTAAAAAATTGTTACATGTTTATTTAATCAATATCGGTCTTGAGGACCTTCCACTGTATCAATTTAAACCAAAATCTAATGGTCGCATTCTAGGCACACACCGACCTTCCATACCAAATTTCAGCTTGATTGGTCAAACGGTTCGGCAGTTATCGTGGAAGATTACACACAGACACACAGACACACACACAGACAGACAGACATCATGCTAAAAATGGTATAAATGGATTCAGGTGACCTCAAAACTTAAAGATCTGTTAAAATCTGGGTATGGTCAAAATATCATGATCGCAATACTTTCCTTCTATACAACTCTGTTGTTCGGAAAGTAAAAATGGATAATTGAGAAAGAATAATAAAGAAGAATAAGAAAACAAGAAATTATTGGAGAAAGAAAAAATGATATAAGTATAATTAAGAAGAAAGGAAAGGGAATTAAATAACGTATAAATATAGTATTGAAGAAAGAAAAATTGGAACAGAAGTGTAATAAAGAAATAAAGATCGGAAGAAAAGAAATTGGGAGACATTCAAGAAAGAAAAATTGGAATAGTGAGAAAAAAGGTTCAATAGTAAAAAAAATAGGGGGAAAAGGGGATGAAAGTGGGAAAAAAGTTGTAAAAAATAAATAGAGAAATTGGTAAGTAGGGGAAATAAGTGGAGGAAGTGGAAAAAAAAGAAAGAAATTTAGACAAGGCAAGCTTGAATCAATAAATTAATAAAAAAAAGGTTCAAAGATAAAGAAAACAATGAAAGAGTGGGAAAAAAGATGAGTCAGAAAGTGGGAAAAAAGAAAACAACGAATAGGAAAATAAAGAAATTATAGAAAATGGGGAACACAGGAAATAAAAGAACATAGGTAAAAATTCGAAAATTAGTAAAAATAAAAAAAATATGAAAACCTAGGGAAAAATAGCGCAAAATTGCAACAAAATGGGGGAAAATATTGGAAAATCGGGAGAAATAAAGAAAAACACGGAATCTTTTAAAAAACAGAAAAAAATCTGGCCAAAATAGCGAAAAAATGTAGGAAAAATCAGGAAAAAAAAGAAAAATAGGAAAAAGCCTGGAATATAAGAAAAAATGGGGAAAAAGGAAAATAACAGGGAGAAATAAGAGAAAATAGCAACAAAAGGAAAAGTTAATAAAACATTGAAAACTATAAAAAAATAGGAACAAATAGCGCAAATTGAGAAAAATAGTAAAATAATATTTAACAAATTTGAAAAATAGGAAAAAATAGGGAACAAACGAAATGTAGGTAAAAAGAGAAGGAAACATACGGAAAAATAAGAAAAAAAACGGAGAAAGTAGCAGAAATGGGAAAATAAGAAAAAATAGGTAAAAATGGAGAAAAACAGGGAAAAACAGTAATAAATAAGAATAAATAGAAAAAATTTTTACAAAATAGCCAAACAAAAAATTGGAAAAAATGGGAAAAAATAGAAAAACAAATGGAAAAAATAGGGGAAAATCAGGAAAAATAAAGAGAACTAGGAAAAAATTTAGAAATATAGGAAAACTACGGAATTTATGGAAAAATAGGCGAAAATAGGGAAAATTTGAGGAAAATAATAAAAAATAGAAAAAAAAGGGAAATAACAGGGAAAATAGGAGAAAATAGCAAAAAAAATAGGAAAAAATGGGAAAAAATAGAAAAAGAAATGGAAAAAATAGGAAAAATCAGGGAAAATAAAGAGAAATAGGAAAAAAATTAGAAATATAGGAAAAACTACAGAATTTATGGAAAATAGGAAAAAAATAGGGAAAATATGGAAAAATGGTTAAAAATTATATAGTTAAAAACGGGAAAAACAGAAAAACATATTACAAAATAGGAAAAAATGTGATATAAAAGAAAAATTAGAAAAATCAGGAAAAGATGAGGATAATATGGAAAACTACCGAAATTTAGGAAAAATAGGTAAAAAAAGGAAAAAACAGTGAAAAATAGGGAAAATATGGAACAGTAAGAAAAATTTTAGAAATTGGAGAAAAATATGAAAAAAGAGAAATATTGGTAAAAATATGGAAAAATACCGAAAATTAGGAAAAAGTGGGAAAAAATTGGGGAAAATAGGGAAAATTGGGGAAAATAATGAAAAATAGGGAAGGGAGGGAAAAATACAGGAAATAGAGAAAATGATCGAAATAGGGGAATTGTTAAAAAATTGAGGAAATTTGGGGAAAACGGAAAAAAATAAGACGAAATAGGAAAAAACCGGGAAAAAAAATAGGAAAAATATGGCAAAATCGGCCAAAATGGCGAAATTAGAAAAAAAATAAGCAAATAATGAAAAATAGAGGGAAATAACGGAAAAAAAATTAAAATTAGGCAAAAATTGGAAAAGATAAGAAAAAATGGGAAAAAAATTGTAATAAATTGTCAAAATGGGGAAATTAAAGAAATATAGTGGGAACAGGGGAAAATAAGGGACAATAGGAAAAACCTGATAAGAGTATGGAAAAATAGTGATACATTTAGAAAAAAGGGGAAAAATTGGGAAAATAAAGAAAAATATGGAAAATTTGGGAAAAATAGGACAAAATACAGAAAATCTGGAAAATAGAGTAAAAAAATAACCACAAAATTTTTTCACAAATTTAATATTAAAGTTTAAAATTTTCACATTTTTTTATTCTTGACAGGTGACAGTCGGAGAAATAATTTTGACTGAGAGAGTGGGAAAAAAGTTAGATATAGTAAAAAAAAGTAGTTGAAAAAAAGGTGATTGAAGAGAGAAAAAAAAATTAAAAAAATTGTTTAAAACGTAAAGAAAACAGTAAAACAGTAAGAACAAAAAGGGGCGAAGAGAAAGTAAGAAAAATATTAGAAAAAAAAATTGTCAAACATAAATAAAACAGTAAAAATGTAGGTGAAAAAGGGGATGGAAGTGGAAAAAAAAGAAAGAAAGAAATTAGTAAGTAGGAGAAAGAAGTGGAGGAAGTAGAAAAAAAACAAATAAATTTGGACAAGAAAAAGCTAAATAAAAGATAAATAAAACAATGAAACAGTAGGAAAAAAAAATGAGCAAAAAAGTGAGAAAAAAATTAAATAAAAAAAGTTTAAAGAAAACAACAAATAACGTGAAGAAAAAAAAGAGGTGGAAGGAGGAAAAAAGTTTAAAACATCAAGAAAATAATAATAAAATAGGACAAAAAAAAAGGGGATTGAAGTGAGAAAAAAAATTGTTTGAAATATAAAGAAAACAATGGAGGAAAAAAGTTGAGAAAGAAAGTTGGAAAAAAAAGTTTAAAACAGAAAAAAAAAAATTTTTTGTTATGCATGAACATAAAAAAAATATTTTTTACACCGCGGGGAGTGAAACTAGTACTTTGGTCCCTCGGGATTAAAAGATACACTTTAGTCCCTTGATATATAATATAACTCTTTCAAAAAGTATTTATTGCACTCGACGTAAAAATGTCTTACGAGTTAAACCGACCGAGTTAAATAATTTCACGTTGTATACAATAAATAATAACTTTTAGCACATAAATAATAAATTATTTATTAGGCACAAATACTAATATTGTTAATTTTTAAATTGATTTAAAAGTGGTCTTATTAACCACACAGCCATGGGGCAGTAATAATTTGGGCGGGCCATCTCAAGACATTGGCAGCCATATTCGCGGTCCGTAGACCGCCTGCTCACTGACGTCATTTATCTACAGCTATTTAAAAAGATTCTCTCGTTCTTTACTTCTTTTCTCTCTGGCAATAAAATCATTCGATCCAATGGCGTAGTCAAACAAAATTTACTTTAATTTTAATTAATATAAAGACTGTGTTTGTAAAATAATAGGTAATATATTTAATAATAGAAAAATTGTTTATTAAAAATAAAATCTGGTGTTCCCCAAGGTTCACTTTTAATACCATTATAATTTTAATATATAATATTCGCAATGATTTCGATCAGATTTTTAATTGACTAAATTAGTTATAAATTTTAATAAAAAAATACTTTCATATTATTATATTATTTTCGTTAATTTTAACACGTTGATTGCCAACTATGAGATATCTTGTAGTTTGACTAGTACTTATTTGGTACTTGGCAGTCAACGTGTTAAGAATATAATTTCGAAATTTGGGGAATACATTTTTACTACTTCGGTTTAAAATTATCGTATTCGATTAACCGGAACTATATACAGTGTGTCCACAGATGCGGTTTACAAGAGGAGAATAATTTTTATTTTTGGTTTTATCAAAAAAAAGTAATTTGGCACAATAAAATATGATTTTTCTTTTATTTTATGGGGTTTTAGAATAAGCAAAAATTTTATAATAAAAATAAAAATAACAATTTTTTTTCTCCTCTTGTGAACGCCATTCATGGGACACTCTGTACAAATGATTTTATTATAAAAAAAATTAAACATGGTTCGTTATAAAACTTTAATAGTATATTATTCAACGAGCGGTAATGTAGGTCATAACTCACGCAGATGAAGTTTGCAGCACGAGCCGCAGGCGAGTGCTGCAAACTTCATCTGCGTGAGTTATGACCATTACCGTAAGTTGAATACTATATTTTATCTACGACTATAACAATAAATATAGAGAAAGAACTTTATTCACAATTTATGTTGAGTGTGGTATTTAGGATGGAGTAGAAAGTTTACAGAGACGATGCTTTATATTTATTGCTAAGTTCCTTAAAATATGCCAAAAGTATGAGTTAAAATTCTTACTTTTACGCCAATCTTGAAAATTTTTGTATACACCTTTATATTTCTTTTGTGATTTTTCGAGTAAAAAATTGTCTTATTTCTGAATCCAGATAATATCAAAAAACAACAAGAAAAATCAGAAAAGTGAGAAAAAAAAGGAAAAAATAGTGAAACATTGAGAAAATAGGAAAAATAGAGAGAAATAGGGAGAAATAGGTAAAAAAAAGAAAAAACAGGAGAAATAGTGAAAAATGGGGGAAAATAGGGAGAAATGGGAAAAATAAGAAAAACAGGAAAAACCGGGAAAAATAGAAAAAATAGGGAGAAATGGGGAAAACATGTAAAATTGGAAAAATAGGTTTCAACGCGAAAAAGTAGTAAAAAACAAGAAAAAATATGGAAAAATAGGGATAAATAGGAAAATAAGGAAATATAGAAAAAATGGAGAAGAGGAAAAAATAGTGAAACATGGAGAAAAATAGATAAAAAGAAGGAAAATGGGGGAAAAGTGAAAGAATTCGAAACAAGCAAAAAACAACAAAAAAATGAAAAAAAAGAAAAAATCGAAAAACCGAAAAATTGAAAAAAAAAATCAAGAGGAATAAGAAACAAATCAGAAAACAAAAGAAAGAAATAGAAAAAAGAGAATAATGAGCAAAATTGGAAAAAAACAAAAAATCAAAAAAATGGGAAAAAAACGAGAAAAAATTGGAAACAATTTAAAAAAAAATTTGGAAAAATCAGAAAAATGAGAAAAAAATCGGAAAAGAAAATAAAAAATTAAAAGAAAAATCAGAGTATCAGAAAATAATCAAATTATAAAATACGAAAAAAATGAAAAAACCGAAAATAAAGCAAAAAAAAATTAAAAAAGGCTCAAAAAATCACAAAAATCGAAAAAAAAAACCAGAGGAATAAGAAAAAATAAAAAAAAGACCTTTGTATACTAAATATACATTTCTATGCATAACTCACGCTATTTGTTTATGGATACTATTAATTGCTCAAAAGCTGTTGAATAATTAATATATAACTTAATAGGAGGAGATAAAATATTTAAACTCGTTATCCCTTAAGGACGCAGTTTCACTGTATTTTAACGTATAAAAACACGGGTTTACCAGTTCCAATTACGTTTAAATTTTACTGAACGAAGGAAAATTAAACTTTGGCAGCTTAAAGTATAATGTTTAAAGAATGGAGTCTCCTATTTTACTTTCCCGGACACATCAATAGATTCAAAATTTATTCAGCAACAGTGATGAAAATTGTAAATAAAATTCTATGTCTCTTATTAAAATTTAAAAATAAATACATTCGTTTCCCTCAAACTGAACAAGAAATGTTGGAAATAAGTCAGAAGTTTGTATCATATCCTGGTAGGTAAACATTTCATTTTCTGTAATGTTCTTAAGTAATAAACATGATTTTTTTTAAGGTGTAATTGGTGCTTTAGATGGTACCCATATTTTTCTAAAAGTAGAAGCAAAACAACAGGATAGTTATATACACAAACAATGCTCTGAATGTGAATGGACTATAAAAAATTAGTATTACTAAACACTTATATGTAATCAACATCATTTATACACATTCTGAACATATAAAAGTACAATGTTCCAAGCACATGTATTTTCCACATTTTATTCAAAAGTATTTTGTAGGTCGATTTTTTCTCCGATCGCAGAAACCACAGCGACCTCTTCTGGGAACATTATTTTCATTTGGTGCTGCTAATCTTTATTGTGGTTCCACATATCCGGTTAATTCTCTAATTCTTGACGCTAGTTGTTTCGGCAAACAAGTGAGTTGAGCTCGTTGACGTAAGTGATTGTTCACTAATTGTAAAGACAGATTCCGCAAGAATTCTCTTCTTCTCAAGTTATTGGGACTGTTACACTTGTGTATCACCATAGTATTGATGCCAGAAATATTCAGCATTGAATAAAACACGACCATAGGCCATCTTCGGGTATTTCTCGCACAGTCGTAAGCAGCTCAAAGTTTGTCAACGGTGTCAACGCCACCTTTAGTGTTATTGTAATCCATAATCATTTCTGGTTTTCCTTTTGTCTCATCAATGTTATCATCATGATGTAGGCTTGATACCAGTAATACATTTTTATTGGGTTTAGGTTTGTAGGATATTAGAGTTACATGTTCACGAAAACCAAACATACTAGACTGAACTGGCCGTGATTTTACTGGGCGAGAAAACTCTTCTGGCAACTCTCTTTTGTTCTTGCGTATTGTGCCCAAAAGGGTCAGTTTTTTAGATCTAAGAGACTCCAGTAAAGGTATACTAGTAAACCAGTTGTCAGTGGTAACGTTTCTTCCAGAACCTTCTATAAATTCACATAGTCTCTCAACTACTGCATTTGCTGCATTGTTAACTGCGTAAGGACCTTCTGGCTGCTTACCGACATAAATTTCCAGATTACTTACAAAATACCACTTTGAGTCTACTAAGGCATAGATCTTTATTCCATACTTGTTGGGTTTGTTGGGAATGTATTGTCTGAATGCATAGCGTCCTCGAAAAGCCTCTAATTTTTCATCAATTGTTACATAATGGAAAGGAGAAAACGCGTCTTTGCACTTATTTACAAAAACATCAAACACTTCCCTAATAGGGGCCAACTTATCTAGTTTTTTTCGGTCATCCCATGTTTCTGCATCATCGAACCTCAAATGTCTAAGAAGAAACTGAAATCTGTTTACCGACATAACCAAACGAAATATTTCCACACCAGTTCCCTGAGTACTGGATAACTCTCTTACGTGTAACCGGCTTGATTTGAGGACTCCACCCATATAGAGTAATCCAAATAATGCTTGAATCTCAGAAATATTTGTGAGAGAACAATCTCTTTCACGAGCAAAATTTTCTGCTGCTGCACGAATATGTTAATTTGTATGCTCTACAATGGTATACAAAATTTCCTGAGTAAAAAAGAATTTCCAGATATCAAGCGGATCCGTCAAATTTTTGGTGGCAGCTTTTGGCCCAGGTAGGTGTTTTATTAAATTTTCAGCCCTAGTCCTAACATTTTTTGGTGGTTGGTGTTTTCTCCATTTGGTGGTTTTATCTTTACCCATAAAAAATGGACCGTCTAATGTTGATTTTGATGGTTCTTGTTCAGTGTCTGAAATATCCTGCTCTGAAGCTGAATCGTCCGATCTTTCTTCCAAATAATCTTATTCTCTATCATCGTCCTCGCCATCGTACTCAATTTCTACGTCGTCATCTTCTAACATTGTTTCCTCCAGTAATTTTTGTAGTTTTTCTTGTTCTTTTTCAAAAGACATCCTGAAAAATAAATTATTTTTTATAATTTTAAAATCAACACTTTTTTCATGCTAATTAACTCACTTGCATAAAAATTTAATAAAACAATAAAAATCTTACTTTTCCTTGTCGAATACACGTTAAAAAAACAAAATGTTGAAATCACTTTTTGGGACAGATTTAGACGAGTGGGACTCACGGTCCGCAATCACTTATTACTCAGTAACACGTAAAGCTTGCAAACGCACACACGATACTGATCTATCTCAGTCTCAGTCCACTCCCGACAGGTACCTAAATCGACAATCCCCGGAAAGAGCGCGTTTCGATACGGCGGCTAAATTTGAATTCGACAGGGCTGAGAGTCCGCGCGCGTGTA
The DNA here is from genome assembly GCA_963243735.1 of Neocrepidodera transversa. Classification (NCBI taxonomy): domain Eukaryota; kingdom Metazoa; phylum Arthropoda; class Insecta; order Coleoptera; family Chrysomelidae; genus Neocrepidodera; species Neocrepidodera transversa. Next base: position 19,125,605 of record OY725352.1, on the reverse strand, counting down.
GCGGAAGGTTAAAAAACAAAATTAAAATAAACACCAACAGAAGTTCGAAATTTTCATTTTCTAATCTAAAACTGAATCATCACGTTTTCTTTTATAGGCATTCTCTACTAGTGATAGAAATCTGTAATAATAATAATAATAATAATAATAATAATACTCGCCCTATATTTCACCCCCTTACGAGTGAAGCCCAGAAGTCAATGGCTTGTGCGGGGAAGGGACGGCTATTATTATTATTTGCCGGGGCGACTTACTGAGGATTGATGGCGCCATTTGGCTATAGGTGTAGGAAAACCCGGAAAACCTCACCACCATCCCTCTGCTGTTCTGCTAATTTTGTAATCTCTTGTATAAATTTGAATTGTGTTTTTCTAAATAGTCTGTCTTGTTTCAGTTTTTCTAATATTTTTTCGGAGTTCCGAGGTGGTCTGACTTTCGAAGATTTTACAAATCGTGACACATTTGTAGTCTCATTTTCTACGTTTATTTCTACATCTTCATTATTTATTTTAAAAAAAAATCGAGATATCGATGGAAATATCCATTTTGAGGTCCCTTAAGAAGATTGAAACCATTTCCAGCGTATGGTCTGTCTGTGTGTCTGTGTGTCTGTGTGTCTGTGTGTCTGTGTGTCTGTGTGTCTGTATGTCTGTGTGTCTGTGTGTAATCTTCCACGATAACTGCCGAACCGTTTGACCAATCAAGCTGAAATTTGGTATGGAGGGTCGGTGTGTGCCTAGAATGCGACCATTAGTTTTTGGTTTAAATTGGTACAGTAGAAGGTCCTCAAGACCGACATTGATTGAATACACGTGTAGGATTTTTTGCCTTTATTTAAATTTTATGGACAAACAATACACTTTAGTGGAAAATGTTTTAACACAAAGTTTTAGGGTATAAAATTCCCTACAATTTTTATATCAAACTTTTTCCAGAATTTCCAGTAGTTGCGCCACTAGAGGGCGCGCAAAAGACGTGAATGTAGTTTTTCCTAGTTTTTCCACATTTAGAGGACAAACATTGCACTTTGGTGCAAAATGTTCAAGTGCAAAGTTGTACAGCATCAAATTTTCTCTAACTTTTATATTTAACGTTTTTTCGAATTCTCCATATTTTCGCCGCTAGAGGGCGAAATAATGAACAATTAGGAGTTTTGCATTTTTTTAAATTTTGAAGACAAACAATGCCTTTGAGTGCAGAAATGTTCTAGTGCAAAGTTGTAGTGCATACAATTCCCTACAACTTTTGTCTTAAGCTTTTTCCATTATTTCCAATAGTTGCGCAACTAGAGGGCGCGTAAAAAATGTGCATGTATGTTTTCTCTAGTTTTTCTTGATTTTGAGGACAAATAATACACTTTAGTACAAAATGTTGTAGTACAACGTTTTGGAGCATAAAATTCCCTACAACTTTTGTCTGACACTTTTTCTAGAATTTCCAACAGTTGCGCCACTAGAGGGCGCGTAAAAAAAGTGCATGTATGTTTTCTCTAGTTTTTCTTGATTTTGAGGACAAACATTGCACTTTGGTGCAAAATGTTCAAGTACAAAGTTGTACAGCATCAAATTTTCTCTAACTTTTATATTTAACTTTTTTTCGAATTCCCCATATTTTCGCCGCAAGAGGGCGAAAAAATGAACAATTAGGAGTTTTGGTTTTTTTTTTAATTGTGAAGACAAACAGTGCCTTTGAGTGCAGAAATGTTCTAGTGCAAAGTTGTAGTGCATAAAATTCCCTACAACTTTTCTCTTAAGCTTTTTCCATTATTTCCAATGGTTGCGCCACTAGAGGGCGCGTAAAAAATGTGCATGTATGTTTTCTCTAGTTTTTCTTGATTTTGAGGACAAACAATGCATTTTAGTTCAAAATTTTCTTATTCAAAGTTGTAAAGCATCAAATTTTCTTTAACTTTTATGTTTTACTTTTATCGAATTCCTCATAGTTTCGCCGCTAGATGGCGAGAAAAATACATATTTAGAATTTTCCATTTTTTTAAAATTGGAGGTAAATTATGCTCTTTAGTGCAAAATATTTCAGTGCAAAAGTTGTAAAGCATAAAATTCGCTACAACTATTGTATGAAAAATTTTTCCCGAATTCCCAATAGTTTTCACACATGATTTTAGGAGATCCTAATTGTAGCAGTGTGATATACAACGTGCGCATGCGCAGCTCATGTCATTATCAATATTGAAATATCAATTCGGTAGACATATTCACATTCGGCTCGCTATTTTTAATGTGTTCCATAAATTATTGTAATACTTAGTATTTTGTAATTAAGATAATAATAATAATAAATAACATATTATATCTACGCTCGAGCCGGGAAAGTTCTGGGGTGACACAGCCGATTTTTTTTATCATCAAATTGTTTAGCATACTTATGCCCTAAAGACAAAAGCAAACTAGTTGCTTCGATATCTTTATTGTTTTGTTTCTTTCGGGTTCAGATTTTTTCTTCAGAAATTGTAGCAGTAGGTTCTGAATCTTCTAACTCAGTCTCCAAATTTTCTGTTGGTTCTGAATCTAGATATCTGGAGCATTCACCCTTATCTAATGCCAAAGTAGTGGAAAGCCCCTTCATAAAGCTAACAGCTGCAATATTGTCTAAAAACGAAAATAACAAACGTTAAATAATTCTGATAAATTTTTGTAGTTGTTAGTTGTACTTGACTTTTGTATTCAGTTATTTATCATTACTCATTATACCTACTGTTTAGAAGAACCTCGACTAAATTTTAAAATAAACTCACCTTTAGTTGAACAAAGTAACATGTGTCAACCAGGCTTCACCCAGCTCTAAACTTGGGTAGGTATTGGTACGAAACTGACAAAACAATGACGTCACAAAGGGCTAAATAGTGACGTTACATATGTCACAACTACCAAAATATCTATAACCAAAACCGCCTAAATGTACCGCTGCTCATTAGTTCCTCACCTAAATTCGCCTTTAATTTCTTAATTCAAAACTGTTCTGAACAATTTTAAATTTGTGTCACTGAGCAAGTAGTTCTGCGCAATTTTAGAACGGTTCTATTTTAATGAAGACGAATAAACAAATAGATGAAATTTAAAGCTTTTATTCATGAACCTTCTCCTTTGATAGTGCGTTGCTACAAAATATTAACACTATATTACATAATGTGGGGCCCACTCTATATAATACTAGACGATCAAAACGGGCCAAAAATTAAACAGTTTATAATCAGGAAATGCTTTTTTTTTCTAAAGATGACCAACCTGGGGTTAGAATGTTATAGGCGGTACTACAAAAAAGGAGGGGAAGTACGCATGATTATAGTTAAAGAGGAATTTTGTGCTAAAATAAAATTATTTGTATAAATATTAAATTATAAAATTGATTTTTAAGACAAAAGATTTTTTCGATTCCAAACGATTTGAATCGAATCGGTAGATCCATCTTTTGGAAAGAATTGCACATCCCTAATGTAACATCGTTTACAATATGGTTGTGTGAAACGATACTTTATTTTGTTGATAATAAATAATTATTGTGATTAAGCTCAAATCTTCTTATTTTGGGTTCTTTCCACGAATAAAATTAGAAATATATCTGAAGTAAAATATTAAATAGTTTTGGACGCCAGTCAAATTGATTTTTTGATGTAATTATATTTGTTATACTTGTTTGTTTTATGATAAAAAGTTCCAGAGATTTTTTTTTCTTCTTTAAAAACTTAGCTTTTCTTGGAGTTCCTTTAATCTTTGTAACCTCCAAACCCGGAGTTACATGTGTATGGGTTGTCGATCTCAACCGTTAAGCCTTCGGTGTCACTCTGTAGTGGAGATGGGAGTGGGTCAAATATGATCGAATAAAACTGGGCGCCAAGCCGTTATACCTTCTTCTGAATTCCAATTCAAATTTACCTTTCAAACGGCTAAACTAGGTAAATCAAAGACAATACATTCCAATACACACGAAGATTTATTTGAAAGTAATGGGTTTTCGATGAGTAACACAGTAAAAAAAAAATAATAATGGTAGCACACAAATTCAAAGTATAATTAATTATATTTAAATGTAACACACACTAGCACAAAAAAAAATGAACAGATTTGATTCACTTAAGTTGTCAATTCCAAAAGAAAACGTGAACAAAATATGAGTGAAATTCTTGTACCACAAAAAAAATAAAATAAATGGTTATATATCTCTAGAGCGCCCCCAGCGGAGATTAAAAATACTATTAAAGTGTTTTCAACTAGGCGCGACGATTTTGGTACCAAAAGCGACGTAGAGGTATCTAAATAAAATAAGTCCCTTCTTTTGAGCATACGATGGAAAAATATAAAGTTAATTTCCGCTTTACAGTAACCAATCAGAAATAATATAAGCCTGAAGTGACTATTAAATTACAATGATATATGTCCCCTTAAAATAAAATAACAATAGATCAATTTACAAAACCCTCCCCATTGACGTGAATCTAATGTTTTATGTGCTTACCGAAATAAGAAAATTTATATATAAAAACCAAAAATAGTAGTGAAATATTTAGAACTCTTAAAACTAAGACTTAGCTGAACACAACACAGCCGCGTAGATTACACACTCTAGTTTCTTCGTAGAAAGCTCGATACCAGTAAGCTTGTACTGATGATCTGTCACTGAACAGCTGGATACTAAAAGTCTTATAGGTAAGGACTGGTACTAGAAATCTTATAGGAAAGGCCTGGTACTAAAAAAACTGGGTTTCAACCGCCTGATACTAGACAACTGGTACTAACCGTCTGGTACTAGAAAACTGGGTTTCAACCGCCTGATACTAGAACCCTTTTTGTACAAAAAGGGTTAAAATCCTGAGTTATAACAAACCAAAATACCAAATAACTCAAAAGTGGAGGAGTAGGTTGACCACGATGTAATACTAGAGTCGCTATTCCAATAAATCCGACTTCAAAAGCCGCTGTGCAATATGGCCATCACACCAAAAAAAAATGCACCATGCATTTATCCAAATAACTCCAAAACCAGGATGCCAATTTCTTACACAGGAGCGGAAAATCGAGGGCAAATCCTTCCGACGAAGATGATATCACAAATCACAAAATATACCCCGATTTCTCCAGGAATGCTCTTTTAAGTTTTTCTAACCACTTAACTCTTGCCAAAAACCATCAAAAGTCTTCCACGCCCTTCTTCTCCAAAATCACCTTTTTTCCCATCCAACAGATTACGACCAATCACAGACCGTCTCACGGTCAAGTGACCCAATTCGGCTAATCAAAACACAAGATAAACCACGCGTCACGTCCGGTATCAGGACGTATCAAGAACTCTACCACGTTCGAAAATGTCACCCGAGAGGAGCATGTCCTCCCTATCGAATAGTAACGACCAACAGCACACGCGCCATGGGATACGCCGTAATACATGTCCACTCGACAACACGGTTCTCTAGAGAACCGATAATCAAACCACGAACGAATAACGAGCGACAAGTATTTACCCTAGGTTCACATGAGAACAAACCGAACGCACCCGTGACGTACTAACGACAGATGACAAGCCAAATGTCCGATTGAAATTAACCTCTAAGAAATGTCACTTCAAGAATAAACAAATGCCCGATACGGAAATAAATTATTATTATCTACGCCACGCTAACCCGCATTAATATAAACCAGCCTAGAAATTACCAGAGAATAGTCGTGACTGGATGACAAGTCAACAATACGATCTAAGGAGCAAAATAGGGAATAACATCCAAGTATAAACATAGGTTAACATTAGCCAATGATTCAATGAGGAAACGGAGTAATAAAAGAGAATGGGACTCTTAATTTAAGGTAGGAATATACCTAGATATCTAAGGGTTTTAAAGAATGAGAATTTAGTCTCCTAATAACAGAAAAATTGTGTTATTTTTAGGAAGTCATTCGATAAGCACATAAGTTGAAATATACGTATCTCTGAGGAATAAAAACGTCGTACAGTGCTGAAAGGAAATGAAAACCACAAATATTTATCCCCAATTGCATACAAGGTAGCGTAGAAAACGAAATTCACCTATACAAGGGTTAACAAAAAGGTATTTGTCTTATCACAAAAACTGGGCCGTTACATCTTCATTTTTCAAAAAAAAATGTAGCCCAAGAAATTTGGTCCAAAGGAAAAAACTGAAGTCCAGAGGTAAAACGAAGTCCAAAGGACTAACTGAAGTTCAAAGAAAAAAGTAATTCCCAGGAAAAAAAACCCCTATAAGATGAGGGAGGAGAAAAAAAGATATCTTCGTAAGCGACACGAACGATTATTTTGATTGTATAGGCAAAGAGAAGAACATTATTAACATGGGAAAGACATTTTATAGGAATACCAAGGAAAAAAGGAAATAAGGAGGGGATATCAAGCGAGTATGAAATTAAAATATATTGAGTAGAGGAATAATGAAAATAAAGGGTGGCACAAAAAAACGTAACACGTGATAAAAAAACATATCTGGTCCAGAGGTTTATACAACGTTGTGCTCAACCTATTAAAAAATTGTTTGTCAAATAACTTTTTTATTCTAAACAATACAAAAAAATCGGCTGTGTCACCCCAGGACTTTCCCGGCTCGACTGTAGAGAATATGTTATTTATTATTATTATTTTAATTACAAAATACTAAGCATTACATTAAAACATGGAACACATTAAAAATAGCGAGCCGATGGTGAATTCATATTTCAATGTTGGTAATGACATAAGCTGCGCATGCGCACATTATATATCATACTGCTACAATTAGGATCTCCTAAAATCATGTATAAAAACTATTGGAAATTCGGGAAAAATTTTCATACAATAGTTGTAGGGAATTTTTAAATGTGTATTTTTCTCGCCATCTAGCGGCGAAACTATGAGGAATTCGATAAAAGTTAAACATAAAAGTTAAAGAAAATTTAAAGCTTTACAACTTTGCACAAGAAAATTTTGCACTAAATACATTGTTTGTCCTCAAAATCAAGAAAAACTAGAGAAAACCTACATGCACATTTTTACGCGCTCTCTAGTGGCGCAACTATAGGAAATTTTGGAAAAGGCTTAAGACCGAAATTGTAGGTAATTTTATGTTCTAAAACTTTGTATTACAACATTTTGCACTAAAATGTTTTGTTTGTCCTTAAAATTTAAATAAAGCAAAAAATTGTTACATGTATATTTAATCAATGTCGGTCTTGAGGACCTTCTACTATACCAATTTAAACCAAAATCTAATGGTCGCATTCTAGGCACACACCGACCCTCCATACCAAATTTCAGCTGGATTGGTCAAACGGTTCGGCAGTTATCGTGGAAGATTACACACAGACACACAGACACACAGACAGACCATACTTTCCCTTTGATGGGTCCGGGAAAGTAAATGAGTATAACAGAAGGTGACATATTTTACCCAAAATTCTGTGAAATCACTTTCCAATACTGATTGAATGACATATTGAAATCTATACTATGCATAAGATTGATATTATTAGCTAAATGGAGGATAGAGCTAAGTGGCGAGCTGCTCGTTGATGCTTTTAAGTTAAATAGAAGAGTGAAGCGAGTGCGTTTGGGAGGAACATTGAAAGTTATGAATGCTAATAAATTATTTCATGTATTTTGATTATTCATTATACCAAACAAAAACTTCATCATAGCTTGCTTACGTCTAACAACTAGGGACTTTATTCGGAATTCCGTTCTTAGCATTTGTGTTCTTACATGATTATAATCGTTCCAACAATGATATTTTTTGTAGTATAGATACCGAAGAAACTTATTTTGTATTTTTTCAAGATTCTCGAGATATATTTGTGCGGTTCTAGTACCCAAATTATAGAAGCAAAATCTAGTTTTGATAATTCAAGAGTATTGTAAAGAGTTTTAATTGAAAAAGAGAAAGAAGAATTTTGCCCAATAATGAAACTGAGCATTTTATTAGCACTTTTAATGGTTTTTCCTACATGAGGACTAAATGATAATTGATTATCATAGGTAACTCCAAGATCCTTCATTTCCGAGACTCTCTTTAATAGAACGGTGTCCATTATATAATTAAAAATAATCGGCTCTTTCTTGCGAGAAATTGTCATGACAAATCATTTATTTATGTTAAAATATAATTTATTAACAGTACTCCATAAGTAAACATTATTAATATCTCTCTGAAGTGCTATACAGTCTCTGACTGTTTGTATTTTCTTAAATATTTTTAAGTCATCAGCATAAAGTAGACATTCTGAATTGTTTAGACAGGAAGGAAGGTAATTGATAAATATTAAAAAAAAGTAATGGACCAAGGTTAGACCCTGTGGCACACCTGAGTTTGAATGATATTGCTTAGAAATTTTGCAATTGTATTTTGCTATAAAATGTCTATCCTGTAAATAACTACTGAGTAATTTTAGTAAGTTTCCTGTTATACCTAGATTGTTTAATTTATTTAATAATATATCGTGATTTACTTGATCGAAGGCTTTGCTGAAGTCGGAAAATATTGTAACTAATTGTAATTTTCCATTTAATACTCAGGTTGCATGTTCTGTAAAAATTAATAAGTTTGTATTTATTGATCTTCCATTTACAAAACCATGTTGTTCCTCTGCCAAAATGTTTTTCATGTGGTTATATATTTTACTATAGAGAATGTGTTCAAATACTTTTAGATGGAGCACATAATATTGCAATTCCCCTATAATTTTTGATATTCTGTTTATGACCCAGATTTATGAATAGGTGTGTAACTGGATAGTTTCTATTTTGTTGGATATATCGAAAATTTAATAATCCAATTAAAATATGTAATAAAGATTTTTTTAGTAAATCCCTGCAACCTATTAGAACATATGGAGGAATATTATCGTTACTTGCTGATTTTTTTTGGTTTCAGTTACTTCATAGCTTCATTGTAGTCCAAAAGAGTTATTGAATTTATATTGGAGCCGTCGAAGTAATTACCAGAATAATTTAAAAAGTCTAATGCCCGTATTTATAAATCAACCTCAGCGTTCTATTTTATAAATTCTCGTATGAGGTCGACCTCAAGCACAAAAATCTGATGTGGCCAGCACATGACCTCTCGCCATTTTTTAATCAAAAATTTACAGGTTGACACAAAAAAGTATGAAAAAAAATTATGTTTTTGTAAATCTGGCAACAATGGCAAAAGTTTCGAAAATTTTAATGAGATGAGGGTATACAAAATATATGTGTAAAACTTTATTGCCGTTTTGTATAATAATGGCGTCATCACCCATAGCAACTGCCACTTCCGGTTGTGCGATTGGCACCAAAATCTAATCAGATCTAATCTAGGGTATCAAAATCCTGTGTGCAAAATTTCAATTTTTTTTATTCAGTAGTTTTTGAGTTATCGTTACTACAACATCCATCCAAACACACACACACACACACACACACACACACACACACACACACACACACACACACACACACACACACACACACACACACACACACACACACACACACACACACACACACACACACACACACACACACACACACACACACACACACACACACACACACACACACACACACACACACACACACACACACACACACACACACACACACACACACACACACACACACACACACACACACACACACACACACACACACACACACACACACACACACACACACACACACACACACACACACACACACACACACACACACACACACACACACACACACACACACACACACACACACACACACACACACACACACACACACACACACACACACACACACACACACACACACACACACACACACACACACACACACACACACACACACACACACACACACACACACACACACACACACACACACACACACACACACACACACACACACACACACACACACACACACACACACACACACACACACACACACACACACACACACACACACACACACACACACACACACACACACACACACACACACACACACACACACACACACACACACACACACACACACACACACACACACACACACACACACACACACACACACACACACACACACACACACACACACACACACACACACACACACACACACACACACACACACACACACACACACACACACACACACACACACACACACACACACACACACACACACACACACACACACACACACACACACACACACACACACACACACACACACACACACACACACACACACACACACACACACACACACACACACACACACACACACACACACACACACACACACACACACACACACACACACACACACACACACACACACACACACACACACACACACACACACACACACACACACACACACACACACACACACACACACACACACACACACACACACACACACACACACACACACACACACACACACACACACACACACACACACACACACACACACACACACACACACACACACACACACACACACACACACACACACACACACACACACACACACACACACACACACACACACACACACACACACACACACACACACACACACACACACACACACACACACACACACACACACACACACACACACACACACACACACACACACACACACACACACACACACACACACACACACACACACACACACACACACACACACACACACACACACACACACACACACACACACACACACACACACACACACACACACACACACACACACACACACACACACACACACACACACACACACACACACACACACACACACACACACACACACACACACACTAACACACACACACACACAGACATCATCGCGAAAATATTAAAATCGTATTCTAGGGACCCCAAAACGTGTTTATCAATTGAAAACTCACTACCCAATTTTTAGCATGATTCCTATACCTCTCTTATCTGAAGGGCGAGAGGTAACAAAGAATACATTTTAGTGCAAAATGTTGTAGTACAAAGTTTTAGATCATAAAATTACCTACAGTTTTTGTCTGAAGCCTTTTCCAAAATTTCCAATAGTTGCGCCACTAGAGGGCGCGTAAAAAATGTGCATGTAGTTTTTCTCTAGTTACCTCTCGCCCTTCAGATAAGAGAGGTATAGGAATCATGCTAAAAATTGGGTAGTAACTTTTCAATTGATAAACACGTTTTGGGGTCCCTAGAATACGATTTTAATATTTTCGCGATGATGTCTCTGTGTGTGTGTGTTAGTGTGTGTGTGTGTGTGTGTGTGTGTGTGTGTGTGTGTGTGTGTGTGTGTGTGTTAGTGTGTGTTAGTGTGTGTGTGTGTTAGTGTGTGTGTTTGGATGGATGTTGTAGTAACGATAACTCAAAAACTACTGAATAAAAAAATTTGAAATTTTGCATACAGGATTCTGATATCCTAGATTAGATCTGATTAGATTTTGGTGTCAATCGGACAACCGGAAGAGGCAGTTGCTATGGGTGATGACGCCATTATTATACAAAACGGCAATAAAGTTTTATACATATATTTTGTATACCCTATAGTTTATTTTCATCTCATTAAAATTTTCGAAACTTTTGCCATTATTGCCAGATTTACAAAAATATAATTTTTTTTCATACTTTTTTGTGTCAACCTGTAAATTTTTGATTCAAAAATGGCGAGAGGTCATGTGCTGGCCACATCAGATTTTTTTTCTTGATTTTGAGGACAAACAATGTATTTAGTGCAAAATTTTCTTATACAAAGTTGTAAAGCATCAAATTTTCTTTAACTTTTATGTTTAACTTTTATCGAATTCCTCATAGTTTCGCCGCTAGATGGCGAGAAAAATACAAATTTAAAATTCCCTACAACTATTGTATGAAAATTTTTCCCGAATTCCCAATAGTTTTCACCCATGATTTTAGGAAATCCTAATTGTAGCAGTATGATATATAATGTACGCATGCGCAGCTTATGTCATTACCAACATTGAAATATTAATTCACTATCCGCTCGCTATTTTTAATGTGTTCCATAAATCAATGTAATGCTTAGTATTTTGTAATTAAAATAATAATAATAAATAACATATTCTCTACGGTCGAGCCGAGAAAGTCCTGGAGTGACACAGCCGATTTTTTTAATATTTGTTCTCGTTAATATTTTATGATTACATAAACACTAATACATGCTATTTCCATAGTCTTATACCGGGTGTCTCATTATATTTTTCCACATTTTAAAGACTTGAACCAATTAAGTTATCTAAATGCGGTTTTCAGTAAAGACTTAAGTAGGGTCATACGTTTTATTATACTACATTGAAATTGAAATTGTAACTTCCTCTAAGAAAAACCCAAAATCGCGCTATTTCATAAAGTTCATAAACTAATTTTCTTTAAATGGGACAACCTGTACATTATTAATTTTCTTAATAACCTCATCCTTTACCTATAAATGTAAAACCATAGAGAAAGTATATGTAAAACAGTCGGACCCGGACCACCGTCCATACAAATGCGATGTTGCCAAATCTAGGTTCGCGGCTTGTAAATTTAGACGGTTCTGGTTTACCCAATAAGTACAATAAAATAAAATCTTTTAACCCCTGTATCCACACATAGGTACCTACCCTGTAATTACTTTTTTACTCAACCATCTTTAGACCATTAAAAATGCCAAGGATATAGAAATTCTAAACAAATAGTTTTTACTGTTTTCCGTTAATTTACCATTAGACCGACCAGACCGACGCTTTATTTAAATGTCTAAGGATTATCTAGGTATACTTTATTGCGGTACTCAGGACCCAGGTACTTTACTCGGCAACTTAAGTATACTCACATGACATATAGCAGGTAGAGCTCGATTATTTTGAGATGAGTACATTTAGTTTTGGCCACGCCCCAGTTGGCGCAGCACGTCATAAACTTTGTGGACCTTATTTTATGGCGCTAAGTTCAAATCTGCTGCGGGTTAATAAAATATTTTAAAATCAAAATACTTTAAAATACAAAGTAGCATTTAAAATTTTAACTATTTGTTAGTTAAATTGCTGTTAAACTTTAAAGTAATAAAATAACTAAAAGTTTAAATAAATAATTTATCTTTTATTAAAATGTTTATAATTTTATCTGTTTTCATCACTATCTTCGAAGTCCGAAATATGAGGGAATCTGTATATTCATCCATCAGATGTTCTTTTTGAATATATGCATCCTCATATTTTGCGGAATGGTCCACCACGTTTGCCCATTCTTCCGATGTTATGCTTTCAAATTTTTTTCTTGCTAACTTTTCAATATCATCCAACTTAAATGTTGTATTATGTTGACCTACCCAATTTTTTACCGTGGCCCATATTTTTTCGATGGGATTTAGTTCAAGGTGATACGGAGGCAACCGTAATACTTTGTGGCCATTTTCTTCAAGAAGATCATCTAAAAGAAAATTGGGCGGGGGTCTGTGAGCTTTAATTAATGTGTACAGTTCTGGTTTGGTCATTTTAGCATCATACGGAATATGGTTTTTAATGAACCATCTTTATCCTCGTTTTTCGTAAAGTTTAACAGGCGTGAAATTATTTCCTTGGCTTTGAAGAAATTGGCCCTTTCTGCCTAATAATTTTTTTGTTCCATTTCGAACAACAAGCTAAAAATTTAGGTTTCATTAGCATTTTTGTAAATATGATAAAAATATGATACAAATTAAAAGCTTAAAAGGGATTTAAAATATTTCAGAATGTACGGTTTCGTCTTAGATTATTATTTAGTTGTATTTAAATGTACTTACCAAAATACACACAAAATGAATTAAATGAAAGTTTATATAGATACATACACACAAATCGAAGTACAAACTAAAAATAGCTAAATAAATGCAACAAGTACAAATAAGTAACACTACGCTACTGAATCAAAATTTCATGAGCGACAGGCGACTCGGACCACAGTTAAAGCTTTCTGACCACGCCTACAAACTCAAATTGGTTTCTGCACATTATGACGAAATGTACTCATCTCAAAATAATCGAGCTCTACGTTCTTCAGAAAGAAAGACAAGACTTATAATGTTTTTTTAACTTTCGGGTGCGCACCACTGACTCTCACTTCTCACACGACTTCGACTGGTTGAAGCTGGAACTGATCGGTTAAACTTTCCTATATTACGCGTTCCACCTGGTTCCCTCCCTCCCAGTTACCTATAGAAAGTGTGAAAAAATATTTGTTTTTATTTCGGCGCCCCTCTAAGATGGCGACCGGTATTTTTTGTGGGAACTTCGGCGCCCGGTCTGTTTTTTGGGACTCACAATTTTTTATTTTTTCATTATTTTGGCTCATTTCTAAGACGGCGCCCGGTGAGGGGGCACCGCTCGCACTTTTTCATGTTAAAAACTTGAAAAATAAATGAAAACAAGTAAAAATTTTGCCGTTTTCCGACGTTGAAAAACGTGTAATAGCAATGCGGCATGAGATATTATATTAAAGCGAATGTTATTCAACGTATAATTATTTTTTAATTTGGAGATATTTTTTAAATTTTTTTCTTCAAAAACCGATCTAGATTATTACTATCAATATTTTTTTTAGTTTTTTCTTTTCGTACGCCATTGGTTAAAATCGACTTTTAAGACCCCCAAGGGTCGTAATCATAAGCCGCGATTTGACATTTTCCACATAGTTTCAAAATTGTATTTTGTTTATCATCCCTCTACAATGATAATCTAGTTTTGTCCGGGAAATGTATCGCCTTTCTTATTGGATTTTATAATGAGGTTACAGTTTTTTTCATTTGGCGACAATAAAATTCAAGCGAAACGAGAAATAGAACAAAAAACATTTTAAATTAAGTTACGAAATAGTTTTCGTTTTTATATTGACTACAGGATTTTTTTTTTTATAAATAATTAAGTTTAAGGTGATTTTGATTTAATATAATATTTTTTTACACTATAATTCTAAAATGATATGTTGATCTTCTTCGAGTAAAAATAGATCCATACATCATTTCGAAATATCCATTTTTATTTTCCCCAAACTTTTTCCATCGAAGGCAAGCAAAGTTGCCATAAGTCACGGCAAGATGGCGTCGTCTTCCACGCCGTTCGCGCATTTGCATAAACCGTCCTTTTATGCTAATATCTCTGATTTATTGATATTTTTATTTGATTCTCGGAATTATTATATGGACTGTATCCGTATGGATGAAAATCATATTTTATAAGGCGAAATCTGGATGAAAATCATATTTTATAAGGCGAAATCGAGGTTTTCACAGATTTTCTTTAGGCCAGTCACAGCATTCGTTTAATATAGATATAATAGTTATTATTTAAGTGACAAGTGACATTTGACATATTACAATGAAATATAGAGATTTTTTTATGACCCAACAGATATATATTATTTAACGAACAAGAAGGTTTATAAACAATCTAACCTAACTTTTTTCGAGCGAAGCGAGATTCTTCAAAATTTAAAACTGTCATTATTTTTGTTTTTGTTTTAGGGAGTTGAAGGAAAATCAAATAAAAACTTGATGCTCGGGTTTATCCAAACTTAATTGATTTGATTGGTCCGAATCTCGCTACGCTCGGAGTCGATGGTGGGGAAAATTTCCTTTTTTTCGTCTATTTTTTTAATGTTTTCTTTACGTTTTTTCAATTTTTCTGATATTTCCTCATTTTATTCCCGTTATTCTGTTTCTTGTTCTATTTTTTATTTTGTTTTTTCTTACTCCTCTTATTGTTTGCGATTTTTTTGCTATTTGTTCGAAATTTTGTTTCAATTGTTATGCGATTTTTTAGGATTTATTTCAAATTTTTTCATTTAAATTTTTTATGATTACAAATGTTTCAGGTTGTTTGGTTGTTCTTTGCTTTTTTCCGAATTTTTGCAATTTTTTACGATATTTTTCCATTTCTTGCGTTTTTTTTGGCTTTTTTCGCGATTTTTAGTTTTTTTGCGTTTTATCGGTTTTTTGATTTTTTTTTATTTTTACGTTTTTTTTTCTTCGTATTTTACATTTTTATTTTTCATTTTCTTCTAATATTTTCTAATTTTTATTTCAATTTTTTCGATTGTTTGTTTTTTTTTCTTATTTTTTTGCGATATTTTTCAATTTCTTGCGTTCTTTTTCTTCGTATTTTACAATTTTATTTTTCATTTTTTCCAATATTTTCTAATTTTTATTTGAATTTTTTCGACTGTTTTGTTTTTTTTTCTTATTTTTTTTGCGATATTTTTCAATATCTTGCGTTCTTTTTCTTCGTATTTTACAATTTTATTTTTCATTTTCTTCTAATATTTTCTAATTTTTATTTCAATTTTTTCGACTGTTTTTTGTTTTTCTTTTTCTTATTTTTTTGCGATATTTTTCGATTCCTTGCGTTCCTTTTCTTTTTTTTTCGGAATTTTTAGTTTTTTGCGTTTTTTTAGTTTTTGTTTTTTTTTTAACGTTTTTTTTTCTTCTTATTTTACAATTTTATTTTTCATATTTTATAATTTTTATTTCAATTTTTTCGACTGCTTTTGCTTTTTTTTTAGTTTTTTGCGATATTTTTCGATTTCTTAGTTTTTTTTTTATTTATATGTTTTTTTTTCTTCGTATTTTACAATTTCATTTTTCATTTTTTTCTAATATTTCCAAATTTTTATTTCAATTTTTTAGACTGTTTTTTTTTTCTTCTTATTTTTTGGCGATATTTTTCGATTTCTTGCGTTTTTTTTTAGTTTTTTTGTGATTTTTAATTTTTTGCGTTTTTTTTTGTTTTCATGTTTTTTTTCTTCGTATTTTACAATTTTATTTTCCATTTTTTTGTAATATTTTCTAATTTTTATTTCAATTTTTTCGATTGTTTTTTTTTTCTTATTGTTTTTGCGATATTTTTCGATTTTTGCGATATTTTTCGATTTCTTGCGTTGTTTTTGTTTTTTTTTCGCGATTTTTAGTTTTAGCGTTTTATCGGTTTTTTAGTTTTTTTTATTTTTACGTTATTTTTATTCGTATTTTACAATTTTATTTTTTCATTTTTTTCTAATATTTTCTAATTTTTATTTTAATTTTTTCAACTGTTTTTGTTTTTTTTTTCTTATTTTTTTTGCTATATTTTTCGATTTCTTCCGGTTTTTTTTTTAGTTTTTTTGTGATTTTTAATTTTTTGCGTTTTTTTAGTTTTTTTTTTATTTTCACGTTTTTTTTCTTGGTATTTTACAATTTAATTTTCCATTTTTTTCTAATTTTTAGTTCAATTTTTTCGACTGTGTTTTTTTTTCTTATGTTTTTGCGATATTTTTCGATTTCTTGTGTTTTTTTTTTGGTTTTTTTCGCGATTTTCAGTTTTTTGCGTTTTTTCGGTGTTTTATTTGTTTTTCTTCGTATTTTACAATTTTATTTTTCATTTTTTTCTAACATTTTTTAATTTTTATTTCAATTTTTTCGACTGTTTTTGGTTTTTTTTCTTATTTTTTTGCGATATTTTTCGATTTCTTGTGTTTTTTTTGGAAATTTTTCGCGATTTTTGGTTTTTTGTGTTTTTTCGGTATTTTAGTTTTTTTTTCTTGGTATTTTACAATTTAATTTTTTATTTTTTTCTCATATTTTTTAATTTTTATTTCAATTTTTTCGGTATTTTTCGATTTCTTGCGTTCTTTTTGTTTTTTTCGCGATTTTTAGTTTTTGCGTTTTTTCGGTTTTTTAGTTTTTTTTTATTTTTACTTTTTTTTTTCTTCGTATTTTACAATTTTATTTTTCATTTTTTTCTAAATTTTTTAATTTTCATTTCAATTTTTTCAATTGTTTCTTTTTTTTCTAATTTTTTTGCGATATTTTTCGATTTCTTGCGTTCCTTTTGTTTTTCACGATTTTTAGTTTTTTTGCGTTTTTTCGGTTTTTTACGTTTTTTTCTTCTCGTATTTTACAATTTTATTTTTCATTTTTTTCTTATATTTTTCGATTTTTATTTCAACTTTTTCGACTGTTTTTTGTTGTTTTTTTTTTATTATTTCATAATGTTTTGATTCCAATATTTTTTCTCGTTTTAAGTAATTTTTCACTTAAGGAAAAAAACCACTCACGATACGGTTCTATCCGTCTGTCCGTCCATCCGTTCACCTGTCTTCCGGTTTCAAAACCGGTTTTAAAAACCTGTACCGATTTCCTTTACAGAATTTTTCTTTCCCAACTTCTTTTTTCCACTTCACCCCCCCCCCATTTCTTATTAATTTCTCTATGTTTCAAACTTTTTATCCTACCTTTTTTTTCCAATTTTTCTTTACTTTTTTCTCTTTTTTTCCACTTCCTCCCATATTTTAACTAATTTATTTTTGTTTTAATTTTTTTTTCAACTGTTTTTCTCATTTCTTTTTGTATTTCTCCCCCTTTTTTAATAATTTCTTTGTTTCAAACTTTATTTTTAACTTTATTTTTTTTTTTACTTTATTTTTCTTCCATTCAATCTCCCTTTTCCTCTATTTTTTATAACTCCTTTCCCACTTCCTCTCTTTCCACTAATTTTTTAATAATTTCTGGTATTAAACTTCTTTAACATTTTTTTTCAAACTTTCTTCCACGACTATTTTTGTATTTCCTGTATTTATTTTCTAATTTCTTTATGTTTGAAACTTTTTTCCCCATTTTATTTCAGTCCCCCTTCTCTCAATTTTACTTTCCCGGACCCATCAAAGGAAAAGGAACGAGCCAAAAAAAATAAATCGAGATATCGATGGAAATATCCATTTTGAGGTCCCACAAGAAGATTGAAACCATTTTCAGCGTATGGTCTGTCTGTGTGTCTGTGTGTCTGTGTGTCTGTGTGTCTATGTGTCTGTGTGTCTGTGTGTCTGTGTGTCTGTGTGTCTGTGTGTCTGTGTGTCTGTGTGTCTGTGTGTCTGTGTGTCTGTGTGTCTGTGTGTCTGTGTGTCTGTGTGTCTGTGTGTCTGTGTGTCTGTGTGTCTGTGTGTCTGTGTGTCTGTGTGTCTGTGTGTCTGTGTGTCTGTGTGTCTGTGTGTCTGTGTGTCTGTGTGTCTGTGTGTCTGTGTGTCTGTGTGTCTGTGTGTCTGTGTGTCTGTGTGTCTGTGTGTCTGTGTGTCTGTGTGTCTGTGTGTCTGTGTGTCTGTGTGTCTGTGTGTCTGTGTGTCTGTGTGTCTGTGTGTCTGTGTGTCTGTGTGTCTGTGTGTCTGTGTGTCTGTGTGTCTGTGTGTCTGTGTGTCTGTGTGTCTGTGTGTCTGTGTGTCTGTGTGTCGTGTCTGTGTGTCTGTGTATCTGTGTGTGATCTTCCACGATAACTGCCGAACCGTTTGACCAATCAAGCTGAAATTTGGTATGGAGGGTCGGTGTGTACCTAGAATACGACCGTTAGTTTAAATTGGTACAGTAGAAGGTCCTCAAGACCGACATTGATTAAATAAAGGCTTGTGGGAAGATGGGACTGCTATTATTAATATTTGCCTAGGCGCTCCGGTTAAGTAACTGATGACTGATGGCGCCATTTGGATATAGATGTAGGAAAACCCGGAAAACCTAACCACATTACCTGACACTAAATAAATAATGGCTTGTGTTAATTTTGATTGGCCAGGATTTTCTGTGGCTTGGAACTTTCTAAACGCTTCTCTAATACGATGGCGTAAATATGTTATATCAGTCGGAAATAATGAGTATTTTTATGTCTATGTGCATAGCCGGTCCTGTTGTTTAACAAAAAAAAAATATGTACACTCTTATCAATCTCGAGAGTCTTGCACAAATTATCACCCTAGTGATAGCGAGAGAACGTTCCCTGTCGTCGAATAAAGATATAAAATGATACAAAAAAAGAGGAAAACTGAGACGCAAATGGCACTTAGCGAACATATAAACATATAAAAGTGTCGTAAAATGGCAAAACTATAGAAATAATTCACGACACTGAAAAAAAGAAAGTTTTATTTTAGGCCTGTATGTAAGGATTTTTATCGTTTGAAAGATTTTTTGAAAGCAAATAAAATAGTAAACTATGCCTTAAAAACTTCAAAATTTTCAAAAATAATGTGTGCTCTACGTTGGACGTCTAAATGTATAAGTAAAAAACTGTTTCTATTAAAAAAAAAAAAAAATTTGTGCCTGACGTTGGGCTCCAAAATGTGTAACAAACTATGCCTTAAAAAATTCAAAATTTTCAAAAATAATGTGTGCTCTACGTTGCGCGTCTAAATGTATAAGTAAAAAACTGTTTCTATTAAAAAAAAAAAAATTGTGCCTGACGTTGGGCTCCAAAATGTGTAACAAACTATGCCTTAAAAAATTCAAAATTTTCAAAGATAATGTGGGCGTCTAAATGTATATGTAAAAAACTGTTTCTATTAAAAAAAAAAAAATTGTGCCTGACGTTGAGCTCCGAAATGTGTAACAAACTATGCCTTAAAAAATTCAAAATTTTCAAAAATAATGTGTGCTCTACGTTGGACGTCTAAATGTATATGTAACAAACTGTTTCTATTAAAAAAAAAGAAAAATTGTGCCTGACGTTGAGCTCCGAAATGTGTAACAAACTATGCCTTAAAAAATTCAAAATTTTCAAAAATAATGTGTGCTCTACGTTGGACGTCTAAATGTATAAGTAAAAAACTGTTTCTATTAAAAAAAAAAAAAAAATTTGTGCCTGACGTTGGGCTCCAAAATGTGTAACAAACTATGCCTTAAAAAATTCAAAATTTTCAAAAATAATGTGTGCTCTACGTTGCGCGTCTAAATGTATAAGTAAAAAACTGTTTCTATTAAAAAAAAAAAAATTGTGCCTGACGTTGGGCTCCAAAATGTGTAACAAACTATGCCTTAAAAAATTCAAAATTTTCAAAGATAATGTGGGCGTCTAAATGTATATGTAAAAAACTGTTTCTATTAAAAAAAAAAAAAATTGTGCCTGACGTTGAGCTCCGAAATGTGTAACAAACTATGCCTTAAAAAATTCAAAATTTTCAAAAATAATGTGTGCTCTACGTTGGACGTCTAAATGTATATGTAACAAACTGTTTCTATTAAAAAAAAAGAAAAATTGTGCCTGACGTTGAGCTCCGAAATGTGTAACAAACTATGCCTTAAAAAATTCAAAATTTTCAAAAATAATGTGTGCTCTACGTTGCGCGTCTAAATGTATAAGTAAAAAACTGTTTCTATTAAAAAAAAAAAAAAATTTGTGCCTGACGTTGGGCTCCAAAATGTGTAACAAACTATGCCTTAAAAAATTCAAAATTTTCAAAAATAATGTGTGCTCTACGTTGCGCGTCTAAATGTATAAGTAAAAAACTGTTTCTATTAAAAAAAAAAAAATTGTGCCTGACGTTGGGCTCCAAAATGTGTAACAAACTATGCCTTAAAAAATTCAAAATTTTCAAAAATAATGTGTGCTCTAGGTTGGGCGTCTAAATGTGTACCAAACTTTTTCGATTAAAAAACAAATTCAAACTATTTATAAAAATTTGCGCCCGACGTTTGGACGAAAAATGTGTAATAATATTAAAATATTAAATATTAAAATAACAAACTGAATAAATGTAATTTGAGTAAATAAGATAAGAAATAATTACTTGTAATATTTGTAGTATGTAGTCAACGTGTTAAAACAAAAGTAGGAATAAATAGAAAGAAATCGGAAAAAAGAAAAAATAAGTAAAAACAGCGAAAATAGTAGGAAATTGGGAATATAGAACAAAATAGGGAGAAATAGAGAAATTAGAAAAAAAATAGAGCAAAATAGAGAAACATATGGGAAAATAGTGGAAAATAGGGCAAAAATGGGAAAAAGTGGAAAAAATATGGTAAAATGGATAAATAGAAAAAAAACTAGGCGAAAATAATGAAACCAAATAGGGAATAATAGGAAAAAATAGGTACTATAAGGTACAAATAGGGAAAAATAAAGAAAAATAAGGAAAATAGGAAAAACAGTGACAAACAGGAATAAATTGAGAAAAATAGGAAAGATAGAACAAAATAGGGAAAAACAGCGAAATATAACGAAAAATGGGGAAAAACAGGGAAAAGTTAGGAAAAAATGGTAAAAATAATAGCGAAATCATAGAAAAATGGGGAAACACGAGATAGTGAAATATGGGAAAAAAAAGGACAAATAGAGAAAAAAGATAAAATAAGAAAAGATGGGGAATAATAGAGAAAAATAAGCACAAATATGAAAAACAGGAACAATATGGAAGAAATAGGAAAAATAGGGGACAACAATAAAAAATTGGAAAAAACAGGGCAAAATAGGAAAAAAGGGAAATTAGGGGAAAATAATAATAATAATAAAAAACAGGGAGAAATATGTAAATGTAACGAAAAATAGGAAAAAAATTTGGAAAATTTGTAAAAATTGGGAAAATATGGAAAATAAGGAGAAATAGTAAAAAATAGCTAAAAATATGGTGTTTTATAAAAAACAATAAAAAATCATGATAAACATGAAAAAGTAATGAAAAACTGGAGAAAATAGGAAAAATAGGAAAAAAATGTAAAAATAGAAATTATAGGTAAAAATAAGGAAACATAGGGAAAACTAGGGACAAATAGAGAAATTAGAGAAAAATAGACCGAAATAGAGAAACATATGGAAAAATAGTGAAAATAGAGATAAATGGGGAAAAATGGAATAAATGTGGTAAAATTGAGAAAAAGAAAACAAATAGGAAAATAGCAGGGAAGAAGTAGGGAAAACAGGAAAAAACATGAGAACAAATAGGGAATAATAGAAAAAAATATTGACTGTAAGGGACAAATATGGAAAAATAATGAAAAATAAGGAAAATACGAAAAAATAATGAAAAACGGGAACAGACAGAATAAAATAGGAAAGAGAAAAAATACGAAAAAGCGAAAAATAGGGAAAAATTAAAAACTGGAAAAACAGGAAAAAATAGTTTTGAATAGGGAAAATATAGAAAAATAGTGAAATATGGGATAATAGTGAAATATGGGGAAAAAAGACAAAAGGGAAAAAAGAGAAAATAAGAAAAAATGGGGAATGATAAGACAAATATGGAAAAAAGGAAAAATTTGGAAGAAATAGGAAAAAGGGAAATTAGGGAAAAATTAGAAAATACAGGGAGAAATGTGGAAAAGTTGTGAAAAATTGGGAAAATTTCTAAAAGAGGGAAAAATTGGGAAAAATAAAAAATTTGGAAAATAAGGAGAAATAGTAAAAAATAGCTAAAAATCTGGAACTTTTTAAAAAAAAATGAGGGGGTAATCCCACCCAACTTTCCGAACACTCCTAGTAAAGTAATTGTTTAATCGATTATTTTAGTTTTTCTACATCAATATACATTAATAAAATTAGTTTTAAAAAATTAAATTTTTTGCATTTTTTAACTTTTTAGAATTTTGTATAATTTCTACAAGTATTATTTTAAAATTATGAAATATTTCACACATATTGCACTTTTTGATCCCTTTCGGATGTACTAGTTACTTTTTGCATTTGTTTTACCATTTTCGATAAAACAAAAGGACAACAAAATTTAATTTTTGTTTTATTTTGGTTATAATAATTACAATGTTAAATTCGAAGAGACTAAATTATTTTTTAAATTTAGAGTTTTATATTACCTATCGAATGGTATAAATCCCATTTTAATATCTTTAATATTTTTAAAGTTATTCAATTTTTTTTTAAACTTATATTAAATTTCAAAAAAAAATGAGGAATTCTACAATTTTTTGAATAAAATTTTGAAAAAAATCACAATTATAGAGTTTTTTACTACAAATTTAAGGGTAATTTTTTAAAATTTTTAATATTAATTTTAACCTTAAAACAAATCAAACCTATTTTTGAATAATTTTAAAATCATTAAATAATTAATATCTCATTCAATTTTATTCAAAATGGGAAACAGACCTTTTTTTTAGGTTTTTTGGATCAAAATGTATTAATAAAGAAAGTTTAAAAAACTAAAAAATCTTTTGTTAAAAATTCATGGGTAAACCCATTGAATTGTTTTAACTTTTTTCATTTTTTGCTATAACTTTTACAAATACTATGTTAAAATTATGAAATAATTTACACACAAAGTACTTTTGGATCCTTTTCGGATATGCTATTTAATTTTTTTATTTATTTTATACTTATTGATAAAACGAAATTACAAAAAATTTTAAAAAATTTCTTAATTTTGTGTATAATAATTACAATTCTAAATTTTAAGAAACTAAAATACATTTTAAATTTAGAGTTTTATTTTATCTTTAGATTAGTGCAAATCCCAGTTCAATAACTTTAATATTGCAGAAGTTATTCAATTTAGTTTAAAATCATAATATAATTTTAAATGTTTCTTAGCCAATTTTTAAAAAAAATCACAATTTTTGTAATAAAATTTTGAAAAAAATTATAATAATAAAATTAATTATTACAAATTTAAAGATATTTTTTTAAAATTTTTAATATTAAAATTTAAGTAAAAAATAATAATTTAATAAGGATAAAAATTGCTTAAAAATTAAAATAAAAACTAGCGGCGAAACTATGCGGAACTCGAAAAAAAATTAAAGACAAAATTTGTAGAAAATTTTATATTCTACAATTTTGATTTTTTGTAATTTTT
The DNA here is from genome assembly GCA_963243735.1 of Neocrepidodera transversa. Taxonomy (NCBI): domain Eukaryota; kingdom Metazoa; phylum Arthropoda; class Insecta; order Coleoptera; family Chrysomelidae; genus Neocrepidodera; species Neocrepidodera transversa. The sequence goes on along the minus strand of OY725352.1, from coordinate 19,101,030 downwards.
CATAAAAATCCATAATTTTGTCCCAAAATCTAAAAAAAGTCGCAAATGTCTATATACATTATTTTTCACGCCCTCTAGCGACGAAACTATGATTAAATCAAAAAAACGGTAAAAACAAAATGTGTAGAAAATTTTATGTTCTACAACTTTCATATCCTGTAATTTTTCATAAAAATGCATTATTTTGGTTTTTTAAGAAAAATATGAAAAAAAATTACTTTTTGATAAATCTGGCAACAATGGCAAAAGTTTTTGAAAATTTTAATAAGTCGAAATTAAACTATAACGTATAAAAAATATATGTGTAAAACTTTATTGTCATCTTGTTAGGTAATGACGTCATCACTTATAGCAACTGTCACTTCCGGTTGTCCGATTAACTCCAAAATCTATACAGGTCGTCTTCTTATTACCCTAAATATGTATATAAAATTTCATCTAAATCGGTTCAGCCGTTTAGACGCTATCGTGTTCACACACACACAGACACACAGACACACACACACACACACACACACACACAGACAGACATCATGCTAAAAATGGTATAAATGGATTCAGGTGACCTCAAAACGTAAAGATCCGTTAAAATCTGGGTATGGTCAAAATATCATGATCGCAATACTTTCCTTCTATACAATTCTGTTGTTCGGAAAGTAATAATAATAAATAGGGAGAAACGGAAAAAAATTAGAAAACATGGGAAAAATATAAGAAAAAGCTGACGTCGTAATGAGATAAAATTGTATTCAGAGTAAACAAGATAAGTTGACAATTGCGACTTTAATAACCAAGGTCACCTTTAAACAATTATAAAAAAATATTTTTACCAAATTTCACAGACTTATTAATATTTATTTTTATTAATTTGCCCCCTTTTTCCCCCATTTTTTTCCACTTCTGATTTTTACCTCACTCTTTTCCCTTTTTTCCCACTTTTTTTGCCACTTTTCCCACACTTTGGTTGCCATAATTTTCCCCCTCTTTCTCACTTTAAATTTTTCCAATTTTCTTTTCATACTTTTTTCCCACTTTATTTTTACCCCGCTCTTTCCCATTTTTAGTTGCTTCTGTTTATACTCCACTTTTTTTAACTTTTATTTTTTCACTTTTTCTCCCATTTTTGACAGTTTCAACACATTAAAACACGTGCAGTCTGAAATTTTTATCATCGTAGCGGATCAATTAGATTGTGCGTTCTCTTGCTCTTACACATGGACAATATGGCCGAATGACACTATTAGATATATTAATTATTTACTAAAGTAAATCAAATATGTTAACGCACGAGTGTGTTATGGGACGAGCGAGTTCATCATTTTAACAGATAACCTCACATTAATACTTAACTTTGAATAAATTGTTATAATATTGGATAAAAAATGGCGTATACATGGTAGTTGTCATCTGTCACTGTATTCCTGGAAATGTCTTAGGTTATGTTATATGTTGTATATAAATTGTGGTATGTGGGCAGTGACGTTCTATATGTAGATTTCACACGTGTAGCGCCATGTTGAATTTAAATTTCCCGCAAAAAAGAAGATTTGTATGAGTTGTAGCCAACATGCACACTTTCTCGCTACTTATTTATAGTATATATTTTTTGTTGAATTTGTTTTTTGTACCTTTCTTTGTTTTTTGTTCAAAAAAATTGAAAACTTGACACATTTGTTCGTTATGGTGTCTAGATGGACAGGAAACCAATTTTGAATTTTAAATACAAGATGGCGACTCCAAAATGGCGGACGAGATTATGATTATGGATGGATTCCATTCAAAATTGATGTTTGGGGGTTTTTGGGATCAGAGATTATGAATTTTTTGTCAAAATAAATAAATTCAAGATGGCGGACATGATTTATAATTATGAACCGATTTCATTTAAAACTGGTATGTAGGTATTTTTGAGGTTGGGTATTATAATTTTTTTTTCAAAATTAATAAATTCAAGATGGCGGCTCCAAGATGGCGATTTTGAAATTTGTGTTTATGTTTATGGTATTTGGGGTGGTTTTTGAAGTCTGATTATAATTTTTTGTTAAAATAAATAAATTTAAGATGGCGAATCGAAAATGGCGGACCATATTGATGATTATGGACCGATTTTATTCAAAATTGGTGTTTAGGGGTTTTTGGGATCACAGATTATGAATTTTTTGTCAAAATAAATCAATTCAAGATGGCAATTCCAAGATGGCGGACAAGATTTATGATTATGAACCGATTTCATTTAAAACTGGTATGTAGGTATTTTTGGGGTTAGTAATTACAATTTTTTTTTCAAAATTAATAAATTCAAGATGGCGGCTGCAAGATGGCGATTTTGAGATTTGTGTTTATGGTCTGATTCTATTCAAAATTGGTGTTTAGGGATTTTTGGGATCAGAGATTATGAATTTTTTGTCAAAATAAATCAATTCAAGATGGCGGACATGATTTATAATTATGAACCGATTTCATTTAAAACTGGTATGTAGGTATTTTTGGGGTTGGTTATGACAATTTTTTTTTCAAAATTAATAAATTCAAGATGGCGGCTCCAAGATGGCGATTTTGAAATTTATGTTTATGTTTATGGTATTTGGGGGGGGGTTTGTGAAGTCTGATTATAAATTTTTTGTTAAAATAAATAAATTTAAGATGGCGAATCGAAAATGGCGGACCATATTGATGATTATGTACCGATTTCATTCAAAATTGGTGTTTAGGGGTTTTTGGGATCACAGATTATGAATTTTTTGTCAAAATAAATAAATTCAAGATGGAAATTCCAAGATGGCGGACAAGATTTATGATTATGAACCGATTTCATTTAAAACTGGTATGTAGGTATTTTTTTGGTTAGTAATTACAATTTTTTTTTCAAAATTAATAAATTCAAGATGGCGGCTCCAAGATGGAGATTTTGAGATTTGTGTTTATGGTATGATTCTATTCAAAATTGGTATTTGGGGGGTTTTTGTAGTCTGATTATAAATTTTTTGTTAAAATAAATAAATTTAAGATGGCGAATCGAAAATGGCGGACCATATTGATGATTATGGACCGATTTTATTTAAAATTGGTATTTGGGAGAATCAATTGGTTAGAGAAGAGGGCCAAAGTGTAAGAGCGAGATAACGCTATGACATCTAGTCCCTGCAGAGATGATGTAGAGATCCGTTATAAAGATAAAAAAATTGACAGAAGCTAATTTAATTTTAAACTTAATATAGAAATATTGAAATTTTATTGGTTTAATAATTTTTTATACTATCTAGTTTAGAAGAGTTTATAATATTTTTGTGTTTTTCATTAAACTTTTAACCAAGTTAAACTTTTTTTTTAATGTGCCCCGAGAATCAAATTCTCATTTCAAATTCTCTCCGCTCTCGACCAAAACTATTATCAAGCGTTTAAGCAGTCTCGAATAGTGACCCCAGCCTATCTGATTACATCAGTATTCCAGTCATGGATATCTAGATCTGTCCCGATCCACTCAAGTTACCGCAAATGTGTCGTCAGTTCATTTGTTATTCCATGGGTAACGACGATCACTTATTTGGGGATTTGGATAGTTTTTCTATCTGGGATTTTCAATAAGGACATGGTTAGCTTTCAAGATGTAGTATTTTAGAAGCTCTAATTTAATAGAAAATTATTCTACTAATAAAAAATTTATATATTTGTTTTTAATAAGATAATTTAGAAAAATAATCATCTGCCATTTTTTTTTCTTTGAGAAATTAGCATAAAACATATGAAAAAAATAAATTTTTTATTAAATCTGGCAACAATGTTAAAAACATTTTACAAATGTTTTTTCATTTCTCAAATTGTATCGCATAGTTTCGTGTCATATCCAATTAATTCCCAATTTAAATTCTATCTGTAATAACAATTTATAACGAAGTTACTTAATTACTTACCTGTGTTATTTTCATAACTTTTACTTAATATTTGATAATTAAAAATTTATAGTGAACGCAACATAAATTCTCATATAAGGTCAAGCACGATCAGTTAAACCTCCGCCCGACTTCTAAGAATGAGGCAAAAACTTCAAACAGCGAGAAAAATTTTTAAGACTGCTACAAAAGCTTCAAACAGCGAGAAAAAATCAAAACGGTGATAATAGCTTCAAACGATAAAAAAACTGAGAGACAATTTTTTTATGACTGATTCAAAAGCTTCGAACAGCGGGAAAAAATGTTAAAACAGCGAGAGAAAAAATTAAGACAGCGAGAAAAATCTTAAAACGAAGAAAAATTTTTAAGACTGAGACAAAAGTTTCAAAAAGCAATAAAAAAACGTCAAACAGCGAAAAAAAATCTTAAAACGGAGATAAAAGCTTCAAAAAGTGATAAAACAGCGATAAAAAAAGCTTCAAACAGCGATAAAAAAGCTTCGAATAGCGATAAAAGAGAAGCTTAAAACAGCGGGGAAAAATCGTAAAACTGAAAATAGCAACAAACAGCGATAAAAAAAGCTTCAAACAGCGAGAAAAAAACGTAAAACAGAGAGAATAGCTTCAAACAGCGATTAAAAAAACGTCAAACAGCGAAAAAAAATCTTAAAACGGAGATAAAAGCGCCAAATAGTGATAAAACAGTAAGAAAAAAGCTTCAAACAGCAAAAAAAAATAGGAAAATGTAAAGAATAGCTTCAAACAGCGATAAAAAAAACTTCAAACAGCGAGAAAAAATCAAAACGGTGATAATAGCGTCAGATATAAAAAGTTTCAAACAGCTATAAATAATAGCTTAAAATTGAGAAACAAACTTTTTGAGATTGATTCAATAGCTTCGAACAGCGGGAAAAAATCTTAAAACAGCGAGAAAAAAAAATTAAGGCAGACGAATGTTTCAAAAAGCAATAAAAAACGTCAAACAGCGAAAAAAATCTTAAAACGGAGATAAAAGCTTCAAAAAGTGATAAAACAGCAAGAAAAAAAGCTTCAAACAGCAAAAAAAAATAGGAAAATGTAAAGAATAGCTTCAAACAGCGATAAAAAAAACTTCAAACAGCGAGAAAAAATCAAAACGGTGATAATAGCGTCAGATATAAAAAGTTTCAAACAGCTATAAATAATAGCTTAAAATTGAGAAACAAACTTTTTGAGATTGATTCAATAGCTTCGAACAGCGGGAAAAAATCTTAAAACAGCGAGAAAAAAAAATTAAGGCAGACGAATGTTTCAAAAAGCAATAAAAAACGTCAAACAGCGAAAAAAATCTTAAAACGGAGATAAAAGCTTCAAAAAGTGATAAAACAGCAAGAAAAAAAGCTTCAAACAGCAAAAAAAAATAGGAAAATGTAAAGAATAGCTTCAAACAGCGATAAAAAAAACTTCAAACAGCGAGAAAAAATCAAAACGGTGATAATAGCGTCAGATATAAAAAGTTTCAAACAGCTATAAATAATAGCTTAAAATTGAGAAACAAACTTTTTGAGATTGATTCAATGGCTTCGAACAGCGGGAAAAAATCTTAAAACAGCGAGAAAAAAAAATTAAGGCAGACGAATGTTTCAAAAAGCAATAAAAAACGTCAAACAGCGAAAAAAATCTTAAAACGGAGATAAAAGCTTCAAAAAGTGATAAAACAGCAAGAAAAAAAGCTTCAAACAGCAAAAAAAATATCGTAAAACGGAGAGAATAGATTCTTCAAACAGCGATAGAAAAAGCTTCAAACAGCGAGAAAAATCTTCAAACAACGATAAAAAAGCTTCAAATAGCGATAAACGAATGATTAAAACAGCGTTAAAAGCTTTAAACAACGAGAGAAAAATCGTAAAACGGAAAAAATAGCATCAAACAGCGAAAAAAAATCTTCAAACAGCGAGAAAAGCTTCAAACAGCGATAAAAGCTTTAAACAAAGATAGAAAAATCGTAAACGGTGATAATAGCTTCAAACAAATATAAAAAGTTTCAAACAGCGATATAAAATAGCTTAAAATTAAGTGACAAATTTTTTAAGACTTTCCCGCTTCGAATAGCGGGAAGAATTTTAAAACAGCGAGAAAAAAATTTAAGACAGCGAGAAAAATCTTAAAACGGAGAACAATTTTTTAAGACTAAGACGGAAGTTCCAAAAAGCAATAAAAACAGCGAAAACATAAACGGAGATCAAAGCTTTCAAAAATTGATAAAACAGCGAGAAAAAAGCTTCAAACAGCAATAAAAAACATAAAACAGAGGGAATAGCTTCAAAAAGCGATAAAAAAAAGCTTTAAAAAGCGTTAAAAGAAAATATTAAAACAGCGGGAGAAAAATCGTAAAACGGAGAAAATAGCATCAAACAGCGATAAAAAAAGCTTCAAACAGCGAGAAAAAAGCGTAAAACAGAGAGAATAGCTTCAAACAGCGATAAAATAGCTTCGAATAGCGAGAAAAAAACGTAAAACAGAGAGAATGGCTTCAAACAGCGATAAAAAAAGCTTTAAACAGCTAGAAAAAGCTTCAAAGAGCGATAAAAAGCTTCAAATAGCGATAAAAGAAAAGCTTAAAACATCGGATAAAAAATTGTAAAACGGAGAAAATAGCATTAAACAGCGATAAAAAAAGCTTCAAACAGCGAAAAAAAACGTAAAATAGGGAGAATAGCTTCGAACAGCATTAAAAAAAACTTTTAACAGCTAGAAGAAGCTTCAAGCAGCGATAAAAAAACTTCAAATAGCGAGAAAAATCGTAAAACAGAGAAAATAGCATCAAACAGCGATAAAAAAGCTTCAAATGGCGAGAAAAAAACGTAAAACAAAGAGAATATCTTCAAACAGCGATAAAAAAAGCTGAAAACAGCTAGAAAAAGCTTCAAACAGCGATGAAAAAGCTTCAAATAGCGATAAAAGAAAAGCTTTAAACAGCGGGAGAAAAATCGTAAAACGGAGAAAATTGCATCAAACAGCGATAAAAAAAGCTTCAAACGTAACAAACTTAACAAATTATTTCTTTTTTAATAATATACAGGGTGTTTTGTTAATAATTGTCTATATTGTAACTGGGAAATAGGGGAAGTTAAGAGGTTCCATACTGCTACTGTCAACCAATTTTTTGCAATTGTATGTCTTTTAGGTCATATTTAAAATTTGTAATGGGCAAAAAAATAAAGAGGGGCAGTAACAAATAAAAATAATCATTTTATGGGTTATAATTTTAAATATTTCCATAAAGATATCAGCAATATTAAAAAATATGGGAGCCACATAAGAGTTATTGTAGAAAATATATATTACACATAAATAGCAAGAAAGTGTTATGTTGGCAACAACACATTTTTTATATTAAAATATTTGTTAATAAGCTAACGAATTCAATTTTTTTTTTGAGTATTTTGAGTTTCGAAAAATTTTGTTTTTTGTAAAAAATATTGTATTATATTTAACCAGTGGCGTGCGATAGTGTAATTTAAATTTATCAAATCCGTAATATTGTTTATTGAATTTTATTTAATTGTATAAAATTAAAGCTGTTAAACAAAAACTTTTTGTATTCAATTTTTTTATTTTTATAGAAGTTTTTTTAGGTTTGTTAGGATGTGTTTTACTACAAAAAAACTGAACAAAATTAGGGGCGCCATCCATTTATTTCTTTTAAGCGATTAATTTTTATAATATTCAAATCCAATTTCTTACGATAGCAAGGAAAATTAAAGAAAAAAATAATTTTAATAATTTATTACAAATAATCAGCAGGAATTTAATAAAAATTAAAAAATTAAATTAAATAATTATAATTTAAGACAAAAGGTAATAAATTTGAAAAAATACAAAACCTAATAAGCGTAAAAATTTTAATTAAACTATATAATGATAATATAGCGAAAAAATCACTTTAACGTAAAACATTAAAATAAATTAAATCTGGTAAGTTATTAAAATTTTGGAACAGGTAAAAATAAAGGTGGGATACAACAAATGAAAATAAATCCAACAAGTTATCCAGATCTCAAATGTAATCAAATGTTAATCATAAATGGAAACCCAAAATCATATACCACAATAACATTTATTAAAAAAAATTTTCTAAAAGGAACTAGTTTCGGTTAAATAATCATCTTCAGGCCTATAATAATTATACATCGTGTTGGTAAAAATAATACAACCAATATACGAATATAATAGAAAGAATCAAATGTTAAAAAATTGTAGCATATTAAAAAAAAAAAAAAAAAAAAAAAAAAAAAAAAAAAAAAAAAAAAAAAAATGATATCGTAGTTCATGATTTTAGATTTTATTCATGGTTAAATGAAATTAACCTTAAAAAAAATATGACATCAATAATATGCACACAGTATACAGAGTGTTAATTTTTTTTAAGTGACTCTTTTCAATATTTATGTAAAACTGAAGTAAATCATTTTTACATGATGAAAATTGAATTATTGAAAAATATAAATATTGGAATAAATTTTATAAAAATTTAGTCCGGTCTAGAATTTTTACGTACCTTATTTTCGTATTCCAACCATAGAAAACGAGCATGAAAACAATAAAAGAATGAGAAATGTCAGAGTGGAACGTCGCTAGCCGTATTTTCCTTTTTAAAAATTCAAAGTTAGAAATATGGTTGCGCTTTCGACGACAGGATCCATTGAAACGGAGTTGAAAATGTAAAACAGTTCTATAAAAATATTCATTAAGAGAACATCCACACTTCCTGTTTCCTGCCATTTCTGCGAAAAATCTCTTCCTCTTTGCGAAAAAATCTCCATATTATTTTAACTGCCTTGACGTCTGTTGTTTTCACAAACGAAGAGCATTTAGAAGGTAAAATTTTTTAAATTTATAAATATCAAAATCTATAAATTAATTTATCGTTAAAAAAATTGCCTTAATTTCTTCATTTAACAAGAATGTCTATAGCATCAAACAGCGATAAAAAAGCTTCAAACAGCGATAAAAAAGCTTCAAACATCGAGAAAAAAACGTAAAACAGAGAGAATAGTTTCAAACAGCTAGAAAATGCTTCAAACAGCGATAAAAGAAAATCTCTAAACAGCGGGAGAAAATCGTAAAACGGAGAAAATAGCATCAAACAGCGATTAAAAAAGCTTCAAACCGCGATAAAAAAAGCTTAAAATACCGATAAAAGAAAAGCCTAAAATAGCGGGAGAAAAATCGTACAACGGAGAAAATAGAATCAAACAGCGATTAAAAAGCTTCAAACAGCGATAAAAAGCTTCAAATTCCAAAAAAGACAAGCTTAAAACAGCGGGAGAAAAATCGTAAAACGGAGAAAATAGCATCAAACAGCAATAAAAAAGCTTCAAAAAGCGAGAAAAAAACGTAAAACAGAGAGAATAGCTTCAAACAGCAATAAAAAAAAGCTTAAAACAGCGAGAAAAAACGTAAAACAAAGAGAATAGCTTCAAAAAGCGATAAAAAAAAGCTTTAAAAAGCTAGAAAAAGCTTCAAACAGCGATAAAAGACAAGCTTAAAACAGCGGGAGAAAAATCGTAAAACGGAGAAAATAGCATCAAACAGCGATTAAAAAAGCTTCAAACAGCGAGAAAAAAACTTAAAACAGAGAGAATAGCTTCAAACAGCGATAAAAAAAAGCTTTAAACAGCGATAAAAAGCTTCAAATTCCAAAAAAGACAAGCTTAAAACAGCGGGAGAAAAATTGTAAAACAGAGAAAATAGCATCAAACAGCGAGAAAACAACTTAACACAGAGAGAATAGCTTCAAACAGCGATAAAAAAGCTTTAAAAAACTAGAAAAAGCTTCAAACAGCGATAAAAAGCTTCAAATTCCAAAAAAGATAAGCTTAAAACAGCGGGAAAAAATCGTAAAACGGAGTAAATATAATCAAACAGCGATAAAAAAGCTTCAAACGATCGAGAACAAACGTAAAACAGAGAGAATAGCTTCTTACAGCGATAAAAAAGGCTTTAAACAGCTAGAAAAAACTTCAAACAGCGATAAAAGACAAGCTTAAAACAGCGGGAGAAAAATTGTAAAACAGAGAAAATAGCATCAAACAGCGATAAAAAAAGCTTCAAACATGCGAGAAAAAAACGTAAAACAGAGAGAATAGCTTCAAACAGCGTTAAAAAAGCTTTAAACAGCTAGAAAAAGCTTCAAACAGCGATAAATAAAGCTTTAAAAAGCTAGAAAAAGCTTCAAACAGCGATAAAAGACAAGCTTAAAACAGCGGGAGAAAAATCGTAAAACGGAGAAAATAGCATCAAACAGCGATTAAAAAAGCTTCAAACAGCGAGAAAAAAACTTAAAACAGAGAGAATAGCTTCAAACAGCGATAAAAAAAAGCTTTAAACAGCGATAAAAAGCTTCAAATTCCAAAAAAGACAAGCTTAAAACAGCGGGAGAAAAATTGTAAAACAGAGAAAATAGCATCAAACAGCGAGAAAACAACTTAACACAGAGAAAATAGCTTCAAACAGCGATAAAAAAGCTTTAAAAAACTAGAAAAAGCTTCAAACAGCGATAAAAAGCTTCAAATTCCAAAAAAGATAAGCTTAAAACAGCGGGAAAAAATCGTAAAACGGAGAGAATAGCTTCTTACAGCGATAAAAAAGGCTTTAAACAGCTAGAAAAAACTTCAAACAGCGATAAAAGACAAGCTTAAAATAGCGGGAGAAAAATTGTAAAACAGAGAAAATAGCATCAAACAGCGATAAAAAAACTTAAAACAGAGGAAATAGCTTCAAACAGATATAAAAAAGCTTTAAAAAGCTAGAAAAAGTTTCAAACAGCGATAAAAGACAAGCTTAAAACAGCGGGAGAAAAATCGTAAAATAGAGAAAATAAAATAGCATCAAACAGCTTTAAAAAATGCTACAAACAGCGAGAAAAAAACGTAAAACAGCGATAAAAGACAAGCTTAAAACAGCTGGAGAAAAATTGTAAAACAGAGAAAATAGCATCAAACAGCGATAAAAAAAGCTTCAAACATGCGAGAAAAAAACGTAAAACAGAGAGAATAGCTTCTCACTGCGATAAAAAAGGCTTTAAACAGCTAGAAAAAGCTTCAAACAGCGATAAAAGACAAGCTTAAATCAGCGGGAGAAAAATCGTAAAACAGAGAAAATAGCATCAAACAGCGATAAAAAAGCTTCAAACAGCGAGAAAAAAAAACGTAAAACAGAGAGAATAGCTTCTTACAGCGATAAAAAAAGCTTTAAACAGCTAGAAAATTATAAATATCAAAATCTATAAATTAATTTATCATAAAAAAAATGCCTTAATTTCTTCATTTAACAAGAATGCCTATTATTCACGGTTAAGGAAAATAAAGGAACAATTTTATCAACAAAACAGTTGAACTGCTAACCAAACGCAATCTTGTTCAGACACCATTAAGTTAATTAGGGATGTAGGAAACCCTTTTAAGCACAGGAACGGATTCGCTCAAAATAATACTAAAATTATTAACTACACTAACACTATTATCAAATACTAGTAATATAATATACCTAAATCTTTGCTATTATGATTAAATAAGAAATAGAAAGGAAATACTATTATTATTTTTTTTAAATCCATACGGTTATCCATATCTCAAATGTGGTCCAGAATTCAATAAATGAAATAACCACACAAAATTATTATTGACAAAATTAGGAAACGGTACCTAGTTTCGGTTTACAAGCCATCCTCAGGTCATGTATATAATTGGTTTGGATACTTACGAGCTCAGCGCGAGCAGTGGGCGTCAGTGGTGGGGACCAGCTCATTTGATGCCTAGGGGGGCATGCTCGAGGAGATCTTGGAACTCGTCCGGAAGATCCTACCGCTTCGGTTAGAATCCTAAGATTCGGTTGAGGAAATTTCTTCTTGGGTTTCTTGGAGAAGGCTCTTCTATTCCTTTCATCTGACTATTTTATTGGTAGGGTGGCATGGGCTTGGGTGTTGGAGCTGTCCAGTCTTCTCCTGGCGTGCTTTTCCTACAGCGTTTTTAACCTGAATACAATTGTTGGAATATTAGTAAGGTTGTAGTTTGGTCTGAGGGGAATCGCCAGAGAGGTAGGAGCATTTCCTGAGGATCCTCCTCTCGGTTGCTGTGACGGTGTGCAAGAGAAGAGGGAGAAGGATGGAGAAGTTGAGAGCTCTGTAGTCGATTATGGGACGGATGTAGGTCTTGTATATGTGTAGCAACGTTCGACGGTTACATCTGCCAATTTGACCCCTCATTGCTCCGATGAGAGCGGTTCGCTTCATTACTCAGTCCAGAGTTCTTTGGACTTCAGTCGCCCAATTGAGGGTGCGCGTGAAGCGCCCTCCCATGAAGGTGACCTTGTCCAAGGGAACGAGTCTGAGGTTAATCTCATTGAGGGATTGGTTAACTTTATATCAGTGTGTGTTACAGATTATGGAATATACGTCCCTGTCGGAAACTAACAAATGAATAACTCATTAACGAATAAATTCAATACCCTTACAGACTTCCACCTCAGGGCTCTCGAGGAAGGAGCTGTAGCGAATATTTGGGCGTCGTTAGCGTAAAGCTGGAGGTCTTGGGTAGGAGAGGGATGGTGTGGGATGTCGTGGGTGTAGATGATGTACAGCACTGAGGCCAGCACTCAGCCTTGGGGAACTCCCGCGAGAGGAGTGAAAGGATCTGACAGGTAGTTTCTGACTTTGACCTCGATGGAGCGTTTTCTAGGATAGGAGTGGATGAGTTTTATGAGAGGGATAGGAAGTTGTATGTCAGAAAGCTTCCGAACAAGTCCAGCGTGCCAGACCTGGTCGAAAGCCTTCTGGACATCAAACAGGACAGACGATGCACAGTGACCGAGGTTAAGGGATTTACTGACTAGGGTATGGAGTCTCACAAGTGCATCTTGGGTGGAGTACTCAGGTCTAAACCCATGTTGAAATTGGTGGATCGTTCCCCTTTCATCCAGAAAATTCCAGATACGATCTTTCAGTAATGTTTCAAAGACCTTACCTAGAACATTCGTCAAGGATAGGCCGTGGCTATATCTGCGTCGTATATGAGGGTATGCACATCGGTGATCTCTGTATGGTTTTGGATTTTGTAGATTAGTAAGTTATTTATTATTTTTATCTTTGACTTAGCTTTACTGTCGTTTCTGATTTTTGGGATATTTGGCCTTGATTCGGGATCTATTCCAGAGTATTTGTCCAGAGCTTCGTGTAAGGCGTAGTGCTTCTTGGTTTTCCGCTGTTATTTCTGGGTCTTGTGGTGGATACCTATTCCTTTCGTCTAGATATATCTCCTGAGTTGAAGTGATTCCTAATTCTAGTTCCACTTCCGTTCAGATGTTTCTTATTACTTGGGTCTCTATTCAATTTTTTATAAAGACTTGTCTTCTCTGGTCCAGGATGTTTCTGGTGGTTTTAAACCTCAATTCTGATAATCTCGTTGCCATCTCATTGTATAGTCTCTCTGTATATAGTACCGAGTTCGTTTGCATTTCTGTGATTTTCAAGTAAGTACGATAAATATATTCATTCAAGGCTTGTGCTTATTTAAATCACCTTTTCCTTATTATTATTATTGTTCTTAAATTTATTTGTTATTTTCTGTCATACTTTCTGTCAAATGCAATTATTAAAAAATAGGACAAGGTTCATGTGGTCGTTGAAAGATCTCTTGAAAGCTTTCTTGAAGGTATAAGTAGTTCATTCTGTATTATTAAGAACGTGTATTCCTTCAAAGTTTAAGTAGGTCAGTGTTTTTTAGGAAAGACATCAGATTTTCAAGTTTGGTGTGGATGTTGAGGATATCTTCAAAGACTTCTTAAGGGATTTCCCAAAGATACAAGTAGTTCATTGTTGTTTAGGAAGAACGTGTATTTGTTAAGGATCTCTTGAAGGATTTCTTGAAGCTATAAGTTAGTCAATGTTTTTTAGGAAGGATGTCTGGTTTTCAAAGTCATGTGGTCGTTGAAGATGTCTTGAAGGATTTCCTGAAGGTTTCAGTAGGTCATTGTTTTTTCGAAAGTATGTCTGGTTATCACAGTTCGTGTGGTCGTTGAAGATATCTTGAAAGATGCCTTGAAGGATTTTCTGAACGTTTAAGTAGGTCAGTATTTTTTTCGGAAAAATGTCTGGTTTTCAAAGTTCGTGTGGTCATTGAAGATATCTTGAAAGATCTCTTGAAGAATTTCCTGAAGGTTTAAGTAGGTCAGTGTTTTTTAGGAAGGACGTCAGGTTTTTAAGGTTTGTGTGGTCGTTCAGGATATCTTGAAAGAAATCTTAAAGAAATAAGTAGTTCATTGTTTTTCGGAAGAACGTGTAGTCGTTAATGTTCCCTTGAAGGATTTTTTGAAGGTTTAAGTAGGTCAATGTTTTTGGGAAGAACGTCAGGTTTTGAAAGATATCTTGAAGATGTCTTGAAGGATTTCCTGAAGGTTTAAGTAGGTCAGTGTTTTTTCGGAAGTATGTCTGGTTATCATAGTTCGTGTGGTCGTTGAAGATATCTTGAAAGATGTCTTGAAGGATTTTCTGAAGGTTTAAGTACTTCAGTATATTTTAGGAAGGACGTCAGGTTTTAAGGTTTGTGGTCGTTCAGAATATCTTGAAAGTATTCTTGAAGGTATAAGTAGTTCACTGTTTTTAGGAAGAACGTGTGGTCATTAAGGATCTTTTTAAGGATCTTGTGTATATATAAGTTGGTTTCGATGTTTTTTAGGAAAAACGTGTTATCGTTATTTATCTCTTGAAGGTATTCGCTCTGTACAGGGTATTTTGACTGCCGATGCTAGCGCTTGCCGTGATCAGCACCTGAACTTTTATCCTGAGCATTTTTCGACGGCCCAAAATGTCAACAACAATACGGAAAGCTCGCCGAAGTCCAGCATAAATATATTGGGCTAGCAGAATATTAGTTTTAACAATCCCAATACAAAATTTTGTCGGTTTCCTTAAGTCCATACAAATTTAAACAAAGAAAGACGAACCGTAGGTATATGCTTTGTCGTTACTTGGATTGGAAAATTTGCCTACGAAATTAAATTCCTTCCAGTGCTTCTATGACAATGAAGATTTTACTGCTGTTAGCTGACCACATAAACCGGGTTGTGACGAAGCCAAAATTTAAAAATTTAACTTACTTTAACAGCTACAAATTGAAGTTATTATCAATATATAGATACGTAAGTTATATTAAATTAAAGACTACAGTTTTGCGTTGGTTCGATGTTTATGCGGTTTAAGACACAGATTTGAAAGCAGAGGGTCGTCGGTGTTAATTCGGTGTTAATTTTTGGATAATTTTTTTTCAGAAAATCCGCTTATCTTTTAAATATCAAAATGCCTGCATTTGATTTTAATTGTACGGGACAAAGATTAACATTTCAACCTACAGGTGTCGCCACATGGCAAGTTGCGCATAGCGAATAGGTAGATCAGTGTTTTTTAGGAAGCACGACAGATTTTCAAAGTTCATGTGATCTAATAACTTTTAGTTAAGACGTGTTCGTGTTTGAGCCTCATGTAGCCAATCAGAAAACCGGTTTTTACTATTTGGTTTTAACGGAAAATAATAATAGATATATAACGACTCATTAGCAATAAATGGAAGAATATGGTACATTGAATTATTCAGTTCGAAAAGGTCAATAGATAATTTCTATAGCTAAATTATTTATTTGGATCACTATTTTTAATAATACAAAAGCAATTGTAATGTTTTTAATAATGTTAAATTTGTTCCTTAATCCGTTCCTGTCGTTTTCAACCCTTTATTCAAAGACGGCAGACAGAGACGGAGATATACTTATTCCGGAAAATAAAAGAGTAATAAAGAGGAAGACATTATCAGAGGATGATTTATTATACCGAGGGATTCTATTAATTTGTTCCGTTTCGGATTCAGATAGATGGCGGTAGTGTTTCGCTAATTGAAATTTATATTTTGGTCTTTTGTTGCGACGCGCCTGATAATATCTATACTAAAGGGTGGAGTGGAAAATGAAAACGTAACAGATTTTGAATATTTATTATACAAGATTTTTACTAAATTGAATAAAACTATTAATAATTATATGAAAAAAAATAATGAAAGAATTGTAATTTATTATATAAAAAGATATTTTTTTAGATTTTCATTCATTATTTTTTGAGCTCTCATTTGGAACAACGGAAAAATTAATGATTACTCATTTTCAGAAAACAAAAGAAGCTCGGCTAAAAACAAAAAAAGCGACGCCGACACCAGCTAACTGGATTCTTTTGGTCGATTAACTTATGGTGTGAGTTTTCGAGCATATAGTAGGCTATGGAGAGCTACCCGACATCAATCATTTGTTTTATGATAATGAAACGGCGATTTTTGAGTGCCGCTGGGCTGATTGATTAATGGCCAGATAGCGGAAGGAAATTTTTAAAAGGCGGTCAATATAAGTAAAAAATATCATTAATATAAATTTTTTAAAGGGGGCGAAAACTTATATAATAAATCCTTTAGTGATAAAATTCAAATTTATCTAATTTATTAGTCCCAAAATCAAAATCCTTTAAGACCTTTTTAAACCGTCTGATCGTTCGGTGCTTTGGCCCGTAAACGTCATAAATCCAACTTTTTGCCTCGTGTCCGTGGCAAGAGTAGATATAAATTGAAATTAGAGGCATCATATTGGGCCCCCATTAATCAGCGACCGGGCCACTTGATCGCTCGTGATCCTCTTTGTGGCTCAGCCGATTATGTCAGCCGATTATTGTAGCGGTTATGCAACCCAGAAAATAATACAGTAGTCACTCGTGAGGATATATAAAAGGAAGCTTTTGTACTATATTAATGTTCTTATTTTATGTTCAACAAATGGCTTCATTTCTAAACCGAGGCGTAAATTGAGGCTGTAATGTACCTTGATTTAATGACCGAATTAATTTTTTTAGTGGCAAATAGAGGAGAAAATATATTGAAATTTAAAAAAATATGAAGTGCATAAAAGTTTTTTAAATAAATAAATTTATGTGACGTCAAATTTATTTCACGAAATACGCGACATGACGTAAAACTTACCTAAAAAATAAACTTAAAATATTTGCTTTAAGGACTTAACGCGTTCTCATCGGAATAATAAACCTATCAAAGGAACAACGATAAACTCAATACTATAATTATCGATAATCTTGTAGCTAGGAAATTTTGGCCCATTCGGTAGACACACAAACTTAATTTAATTTAATAATATACAGGGTATCCCTTGAAATCTTCACGTTACAATAGTTTTAATAGGATTTTAACCACACAACATTTATTTAAAATTAAAATAACACACAGCAAAAATGTTATGTATGTACATCAAATATGAATATTGGATATATAATATTTATGCATTTTATATGTATGAGATATACATAAGTACATGTAGTGTACATAAAATGTATGTTAAATCAATATATAAAACTAAATACACTGACAAAGCAATATATATCCTATCACTTTCTTGCCATTTTCTATAGCTTCGGCCTTGACCTATTTGTGAAATCTCAGAAAATGTTTGCTGAATGATTTGATAAAAAAGGCGCGGTATTAACCGGCATCTCAACAAAGCAGTTTTGCATCTTGTAATCGACTGAATCCTACGAGATCAGAAAAGGGATTTTACACCCACCACGACAGAGTGGGATTACAAACGTTTTTTGTGATATTGAAACGTGGTCAAGTGTGAACGAGATGCAATATAGCTGATCTAGTTACTTTTACTGCTTGTTGAAGAGAGACAAGGCACATAGCAATAAAAATTGACAAGCGTATATTATTTAGGAGGAAATTATATTTTTTGATGAATTTGTTTTCGTTTTTGTGGAAGCGAGACGAGGACAGAAAATATAATAAGAGACTAACACAACGTGCAGCTAATGCCAAGAGTTATAAATCTATTTTTACATTTTCTCCGTATTAGCCGTTTAGAAAACATGGTTGTAAAATAACAAATAATTTGGATATGATATTAGATATGTATTATATCAATTTTTGGTTAATTTTTTAGTGAAATTTATTCATTACTATAAACTAATTGCCTTCCTGTATTCATTTATTCTGTTAGATCTATGATGTAAATTTTGTTCTATTCTTAAAATTTGATTTTTTTACATTCATCAAGAAACAATGTGCATCAGATATTCATGACCTACTCGGTATCTGTACTTGCTACCTAAAGAGCGAGATTTTATTAGCATGTTTTTACCTACATGGAAAAGTTGATTGTAGTAGTATAATAGAACCAACTTTAAATGGGACATCTTGAAAATTTTCTAGATGGGGTGATTTCGAAAATATGACAAACTTATTGGCGACGAAAACGCCATCTGACGGTTGCATAAAATCATGCTCGACAATTGTGAGAAAAAATAAAAATTCGTTATAAAAAAATGAGGGGGTAATCCCACCCAACTTTCCGAACACTCCTAGTAAATTAATTGTTTAATCGATTATTTTAGTTTTTCTGCATCAAAACACATTAATAAAATAAGTTTATAAAAATTAAAAAAAAAATTAATTTTTTCTAAAAATTTTTTTTAACTTTTTATAATTTTGTATAATTTCTACAAGTATTATTTTAAAATTATGAAATATTTCACACATATTGCACTTTTTGATCCCTTTCGGGTGTACTAGTTACTTTTTGCATTTGTTTTACCATTTTCGATAAAACAAAAGGACAACAAAATTTAATTTTTGTTTTATTTTGGTTATAATAATTACAATGTTAAATTCGAAGAGACTAAATTATTTTTTAAATTTAGAGTTTTATATTACCTATCGAATGGTATAAATCCCATTTTAATATCTTTAATATTTTTAAAGTTATTCAATTTTTTTTTAAACTTATATTAAATTTCAAAAAAAAAATGAGGAATTCTACAATTTTTTGAATAAAATTTTGAAAAAAAACACAATTATAGAGTTTTTTACTACAAATTTAAGGGTAATTTTTTTAAATTTTTAATATTAATTTTAACCTTAAAACAAATCAAACCTATTTTTGAATAATTTTAAAATCATTAAATAATTAATATCTCATTCAATTTTATTCAAAATGGGAAACAAACCTTTTTTTTAGGTTTATTGGATCAAAATGTATTAATAAAGAAAGTTTAAAAAACTAAAAAAAAAAAAATTTTTTGTTAAAAATTCATGGGTAAACCCATTGAATTGTTTTAACTTTTTTCATTTTTTTCTATAACTTTTACAAATACTATGTTAAAATTATGAAATAATTTACACACATAGTACTTTTGGATCTTTTTCGGATATGCTATTTAATTTTTTCATTTATTTTATACTTATTGATAAAACGAAATTACAAAAAATTTTAAAAAATTTCTTAATTTTGTGTATAATAATTACAATTCTAAATTTTAAGAAACTAAAATACATTTTAAATTTAGAGTTTTATTTTATCTTTAGATTAGTGCAAATCCCAGTTCAATAACTTTAATATTGTAGAAGTTATTCAATTTAGTTTAAAATCATAATATAATTTTAAATGTTTCTTAGCCAATTTTTAAAAAAAATCACAATTTTTGTAATAAAATTTTGAAAAAAATTATAATAATAAAATTAATTATTACAAATTTAAAGATATTTTTTTAAAATTTTTAATATTAAAATTTAAGTAAAAAATAATAATTTAATAAGGATAAAAATTGCTTAAAAATTAAAATAAAAACTAGCGGCGAAACTATGCGGAACTCGAAAAAAAATTAAAGACAAAATTTGTAGAAAATTTTATATTCTACAATTTTGATTTTTTGTAAATTTTCATAAAAATCCATAATTTTGTCTCAAAATCTAAAAAAAGTCGCAAATGTCTATATACATTATTTTTCACGCCCTCTAGCGACGAAACTATGAGGAAATCAAAAAAACGGTAAAAACAAAATGTGTAGAAAATTTTATGTTCTACAACTTTCATATCCTGTAATTTTTCATAAAAATGCATTATTTTGGTTTTTTAAGAAAAATATGAAAAAAAATTACTTTTTGATAAATCTGGCAACAATGGCAAAAGTTTTTGAAAATTTTAATTAGTCGAAATTAAACTATAACGTATAAAAAATATATGTGTAAAACTTTATTGTCATCTTGTTAGGTAATGACGTCATCATTTATAGCAACTGTCACATCCGGTTGTCCGATTAACTCCAAAATCTATACAGGTCGTCTCCTTGTTACCCTAAATATGTATATAAAATTTCATCTAAATCGGTTTAGCCGTTTAGACGCTATCGTGTTCACACACACACACACACACACAGACACACACACACACAGACACACAGACACACACACACACACACACACACACACACAGACACACAGACACACACACACACACACACACACACACACACACACACACACACACACACACACACACACACACACACACACACACACACACACACACACACACACACACACACACACACACACACACACACACACACACACACACACACACACACACACACACACACACACACACACACACACACACACACACACACACACACACACACACACACACACACACACACACACACACACACACACACACACACACACACACACACACACACACACACACACACACACACACACACACACACACACACACACACACACACACACACACACACACACACACACACACACACACACACACACACACACACACACACACACACACACACACACAGACAGACATCATGCTAAAAATGGTATAAATGGATTCAGGTGACCTCAAAACGTAAAGATCCGTTAAAATCTGGGTACGGCCAAAAAATCATGATCGCAATACTTTCCTTCTATACAACTCTGTTGTTCGGAAAGTAAAAATGGGGACGTATTATGTAAAATTTGGCACTTAAAAGTCTGTTATCAAATTTGCCTAGAAAATATATTTATAAATTTTTTAAACCTATATTTTATTAAAAAAAATAAATATCTACATTATTTGATAATAATGTTTAGAGATGGCAGTATATACGAACTGAATTCCTTATTAAATAGAGGCCAGATGTAAATATGAAAAAAGAAGAAAATTGTATTATTTTTATTTTCGCCGTGACTAGCAGTACATCGGATGTACTCGTTTATATCGGAAAATAAAATAAACCATCTAATTTTTACATCTCGAACTTTGCAGAAAAAAAATGAAGAAAAAAGACACTTTACTGTATAAATGAAAATGATTACCAGTCAATTTTTTTATGTATTTTTAAAGAAGTTAAAAAAGCGAAATCTAATAAACATTAATTTTGGAGCATTAATTTTGGAGAAAAACAATAGAAAATTTTAAGAAAAATCAGAAAATTTGGAAAAAAACGAAAAAAATCAAACGCTTAAAATCGCAAAAACAAAAACGACGCAAAAAAACGTAAGAAATCGAAAAATATAGCAAAAGAAAACACAAAAAATTTTAAAAAATAATAAAAATTTCAACGAATTGAACTAAATTGTAAAAAAATCTCAACAAAATTTCCAAAAAATGAAAAAAAAATCGCAAATAATCGCAAAAAATTAAAAAAATAAGAAAAATGAAAAAACAATAGAAAATAAGATTAGAAAAAAAAGAACAATGATGAAAAAATGTGAAAAAATGAGAAAAATCGACAAAAAAAAACGAATAATCAGAAAAAGACGAGAAAAAATTTTAAAAAAACAGCCAAAACACAAGAATAATTGTAACGATAAAAAAATGGAAAAAATCGAATGAATTAAAAAAAAAATCGCAACAAAATTCAAGAAAACGGCAAAAAAATCGCAAATAAACAGAGGAATAAGAAAAAATGAGAAAACAAAAATGAGGAAAAATTAGAAAAACTCGAAAAAATATCGAAAAAAAAACAAAAAATCATAAAAATGAGAAAAAAACGAAAAATTATAAAAAAACTTTTTCTCTCTTCCAAAAATAAGAGAAGAAAATCGCAAATTATCGCAAAAAATAAAGGAATAAGAAAAAATTAGAAAAAAAAACAAAAATGAGGAATGATGAGAAAAAATCGAAAAAATAATCAGAATAACGTGAAAAAGACGAGAAAAAAATTTAACAACCTAAAAAAAAAGAACAACCAAAACACAAGAATAATTGTAACGATAAAAAATAATCACAAAAAGTCAGAGGAATAAGAAAAAATAAGAAAAAAAACCAGAACAATAGGAAAAAATGAGGAAAAATAAGAAAAATAAACCAAAAAAAAATAAAAAAGAAGCAAAAATCAGAAAAATGCCAAAAAACGAGAAAATATAAAAAAACTTTCTCTCCCTATAAAATAACTATAAATAATATAAAAGAAATTAAATGTGACAAAAATTATATTGTGTAAAGAGGGGGAGTCGCTTGGAGGTGGCATAACTCTTTTTTCTTATATGACGCTTTGTGCCGGTTAAATTCTACCACAAGACGCTCCCAAAAAAATATCAATTCTGAAAAATGTACCGGACTGAAAAAAGGTACCGAAACGCCGTTCCGGGCATGTTCCGGCCCTAATACACTCACCACTGGAAATACTGAACTATTATATTTTTTATCTTAATACAAATTAATAGCAAACACACCTTTTACTACTGATCAGTTTATGTTGTTTTTAGGAAGCTAAAAAAATTATCAAAAACATAAAAAAGTTGGCCGTACTGGGAAACAAACTCCGGGCCCTTATACACCAAAACCATATAATATACGCATTACGAAAAAAACAAAGTGACAGAAATGTTATCAAACTTATCAAGCAAATGCGCAAACATACTCTTCCATACTTTGTAAACCTTAAAACGCAGTGAACGACCGATATATAAAATAAACGTACATCTGATGTACTGCTAGTCACAGCGTTTTACTTGTCACTTTTCAGTATAACATAACCTATTATTTTAATGTTTATGTGTCGCCTATGTGTTTTGCTTTTTTCTTCTTTTTTTTAATAGTCGAAGTCGCTAAGGCTATTGGGTTTTGTAATACTCGACAGATAACTGTAAATTATACCTTGTCATGCCATCTACATGACTTTAAACACATTAATGTAGCTGACGTCACTTGGAAATTTTGAAAATTTATTTCTTAGTAATCGTAATGTTTCAAAGTTAACCAAGCCTATTTTTGTGAATAATTTTAGGTACTTTTTCATATACTACAAATGAATTTGCTGTAGCTACCGCATCACACGTCCCCATTTATAAGCATATAAATAAAAAAATTGATTATATTTTTGAAAGAAAAAATTTAGCAAAACGTGTTGTGATGAACAAAGTACGTATAAAACATGTAAATATCAAAAACTATAGTTAGGTTAATCAGTGGCATCCGAACAAATAATACATGACAGCTACAATAATAAAAATTTATGAATATCTCCCTAGATTTTCAGTCACAATAATTTATCATACTTTTTTTTTTTAAATAATATTAAGGTGATGATGAATGTAATTATTCAATCAAACCGAATTTTGGTCTATTTAATCGAACCGGATTGGAGTCAATTACTTATCAAATATCATTTCAACCCCAAACTATGGACAAAGGGAAGAAACTAAAAAAATTGAGACATAGTGGCAAAAGTTATTTAATCACATCGAATAATTGTAGCATAACAGCATAACAACTATTATGAACCAATTTTATGTTTAATTCGACGTGTTTATTTATGACAAGATTTCACCAAATTTTGACCACTACGAGCGCTGGGATCGTTTCAGTTGTCCCCACTCTGCACCCAGCGAATATTAAGCAGGTATATTTAAGATACATCACCTGAAAATCGCCCTGTATTAAATATTTTTTATACTATAAAAACTATACTTAATTAACAACAAAATTAATTTTCTTTTGAGATACTTACTTAGATTAATTAATAGTTGAAAATATTTTCATAAAACGGGCATATCTATAAAATTTCCAGGCTTCATATAGTTATTGTTATTGTTCCGCACCACTAAATACTCACCTGTAATTATCGCGTCCCATAGCCCATTCTTAACAGCTGTTAAATCAATATGAATCTAATCTCATTATACAAATGATACATTAAGTTTTGAATTGGTTAAAAAAATATACATTTAGTATTCAAATACTTTTAATTGAAATTAAAAACTATTCTAAAATTTCGGGGTGCTCTTCTTCTTTCCTACAAAATATTAACTCTCTACGATGACAATAAATTATTTCTTTCTACACAAAATTATTATGACGGTCCTTTGCCCTCACAAGCCACTGTTTGATAAAGTTGATTTTGTCCATGTCTGGTGCATCCGAAGTTCTGGATTTAAATCAAACATATTGGAATAATTTTTTTTTCACTACTAGTATTAGAAAATGTCATTATTTATGCTGTATTCGAGTCAAACAGTTAAATTTCTCTCCTACAAGTAGATAATAGAAACAATTGAAGACTAAACGTGATGTCAAAGGTAGGCGATTTAGGAAATCTTTCAAATTAATTATACGTAACTGTGATTGCGTTTGTCAAATAAGTTTTTTTAAAAATTTATTATAAAAAAATCGACAGCTAATAAGATTTTTACTGAATTATTATCATTTAAAGTGAATTTTCGACCTAATCAAATAAAATAGAAGTAAGTAATTACATTACCTGCTGGAACTTTATAAGGAATAGTTTAGCCTTTTAGACTATACTTAATAATAATAACTTCAGATGTTTTGAGATGTTTGAATGGTTTTTTCCTTTTGCTCCATTACAACTATAACATTTTCCTAATTCGTTGCAAATCATCCTATACATGATTTTCTTTGTTATCGATTGAACTGAAAAGCCGCCTTTACAGCTCAACTCTTTAAAAATTTTAAAAACTACAGTGAGATTGTTACTTACCAACTGTGTTAATAGTTGACCTTCTAATTTACTTTCCATGTCATCCATGCCGTTTAGTGAAAATGTTTTCTAATTCAGTACCAGTTGAGCATATCCTCAAATCTGCTCTGGATTTCATTAACGTATCTAATACGTTGATCTAAAGTGACCTTTAAAACATTTAACTGCCTACCTCGTGCTTTAGGAGGCGATAACTAGAGGGAAATTCCATCGTCTGCGCATGTGCTCAAACATGTTATCCAAGAGACAATTTTAACTTCTCAAAGCTAACCGACCCTATACTTAACTAAATTCGATGAAAAAATAAAACTATATGGAATAGGCAGTAATCGGTTTTAACTTCACTCTTAGGTTAGACGATATAAATCATATTATGTATACTGACTCAGTATATATTATAACAAAGTTACTTTTTCCGTATTATTTAAAATATATAAATTAAATCGCGCACGGCACTGGAGTAAAATTAACTTAAATTTGTGAATAAAAGACCAGTTGAACCGTCGCCAGGCAGATGGAGACACTCTCGTCTCTGCTTCTTAGACGCCGAAGTTCGTATCGAGTAGGGCAATTCATACCGTTGTCGGCAGCTGCAGAGGCAGCCAGACGTCAGACTTGCTGTGGCCATCCCAATTGGAACAGCAGTGCAGTCCGTCGATCTTTAAAGACAGGTCAAGTTGAAGCCAAGTTCAAGTTATACCGGAGTCCAGAACCGTCAGTCCGACTACAAAACGCCGCCAAGCCAATCGTCCGTTACATACCTTTTTTTCGCCGGATTTTGGTAAAAATAAAAGTTTTATATATTGAATTTTATTTGTTTTGAGTTAACATACCAGCAGCTAATACCCAGGTACTCAAACCCAGTAGGGCAAGTAAAGTGATTTTGGTCGATACCATAACGACCCCTGGAGTATTTTCTTTCTCCACTGACGCTGCCCGTGCAGTGGCCTTCACACTCTAAACGGAAGGTGGCGCCCGACGCAATCCGAAACCTGGACCAAGGCGTCAAAGTGACCCGTAACGACCGAAGCGTCGTCGCAATATAATATAATATCTATCGGTTTTAGTAACCAAAAATTAAAAATGAAATGAATTACATTTAATAAAAATTAACTTCCCTTATAACAGTTAAATTCTACAACGATTTATTAAATAGCTACTGAAAATATGGAACAAATGCCACCACTAAGACTAGAACTCCGCTAAAACACGAGATTGATGATATATATATATATATACATATAATAAATCTTCATGCATTTAAAATGGATCACTGTTGTCACTTAAAACCCTTCGTTGCATAGTATTTTCATTCCTGAAAAAAAGATGATATGCTCTTTTCAGTTTACCCAATATACAGCACAATCATTACCTATGCAATTCTTGTTCAAATTCTTGAAGAATCGCTAGGTTTATTAGTCCATTCATGTATAAAAAATACACTAATAATCTATAATACTTAAAAACAAGAATCAACTGTTTGGTTTATCAGTACAAACTAAAAATTAATTATAACAACTCCTGCAGACCATCAAGGCTAAAAAAACTAGATAAGATACAACTTTCAGCTCTCTGCTTCGCTACTGGCGCCTTCAGAAAAAATCCTGCAGTGGCACTACAATGTGATGCGTCAATTTTACTTGACCTAAGAAGAGATCGTCAAACAATGTTATATGGCTCCAAAATCCTCTCTCTCTCTCTCTCTTATCATCTCAACAACACGGTCTTTCTGCCCGATAATGAATATTCGATTAGGAGATCAGCATCGAGACCTGTCCCAATCCCGAACATTGAGACATGTAGAAAATACTCTATTGACCAGGGGACAATTCTAAAGGTAACAACCCTCCCCATTCCACCATGGATAATAAACCCTCCAGATATAAAATGTTAAACTAGACAGATGGAAAAAAGATGATACAGCGACATCTACATTCAGATATCTATTTTTGGAAGAATTAGAATCTTTCAATAATTATCTTATCATTTATACGGAAATAACGAATATTCATGGACCTTAAACTTCTGTAAAACTGCCACCAAACGCTCGGTAGATGCAGGAATACCAGTACCGTTTGAGGACGTAAAAGTCAACATTAAATATATTATCAACTCAGCATGGTAAAACCGCTGGTCAATGTATGACGGACACTTTAGTGCTATCAAACCAAAGATAAACAGATGGGATTATCCTCATGCATTAAAAATAAGGGAATAAGTAATAATCTGTAGACTACGTATCGGACATTCTAACCTCACACATTCTTACCTCTTATCCGGCTCACATAGGACCAGATACACTGTTTGTAATGACCGCCTCACAGTCAAGCATCTATTTTCTTGTCCAGAAACTCACCAACAAAGAATCTATATATATATCTATCTATAAAATATTACAAAGTGAATACATAATTAAAAATGTACTTACCTATTTAAAAGAGCTATCCATATTTCATAAAATTTGAACAAAAAAAAAATACACACGCAACAGTATTCATCAAGAGCTAATGACCATAGCAGTCGAAGCTCACAAAAAAAAACCACTTTCAGGCAAAAGTAACCTGTAAATTATAAGCACATCAAAAAATGTTAAATCTCACCTCTCGACCAATCAAAGATCCCAATTATTCACAACGGCAAGTTATTTGCAGCAGTTGTTTGCCTTATTCAACTGTCAAAAGTCATTATTAAATAGCCTACAATATAACTGGTAAGACGTCAATCATACGAATCAATAAAATAACCCACCAGTTATGAATAACCTTCATGGTTATAATAACCGTGATGTTCAATCATAGACCAGATAGGTTAGTTAAATGGGTAGTTCGCCACAACCGAACGGCCGTTTCTACTTTTTAAAATTTATAAGTGTGGCCTTTATGCCGTTAGAACGAACAGCCATTCGCCGTTCAATAAAGATTTAATAGATATACATATAATATATATAGATCATCAAATATTGCATACTGTATTTGCATATAGGATGAATATACACGGCATATGAGTGAATATATTCGCTGGGTGTAGAGTGCATGGTAGGGACAACTAAAATGATTCTAGCGCTCGTAGTGGTCAAAATGTCGTAAAGTCATGCTCTTGTCATAAATAAACACGTCAAAATTAAATATAAAAATGGTTCATAATAATTATTGTGTTAATTGCAAAAATATAAGGAGAAATAGCAAGTGCAAATTTTACACATTTTCAAGAGCTAGTTGGAAATTAGAGAAAAGAAAGAACTGGATAAATGCAGTTAGGAGAAAAAAGTAAGTAATGTATAACCTAGTTCTGTAGTATGCTTACTTAGACGAATGTGTGTTTTATTCTACAATTATTCGATGTGATTAAATAACTTTTGCCACTATGTCTCAATTCTTTCACATCTCTAACGTGACCAGCCGCGACAAGTTACTTCCCTTTGTCCATCGTTTGGGGTTGAAATGATATTTGATGAGTAATTGACTCAAATCCGGTTTAATTGAATATACTTCGGGTTGATTGAATAATTACATTCATCATCGGCTAAAAATTATTTAAAAAAAAATTATTGTGACTGAAAATCTAGCAGATATTCATAAATTTTTATGATTCTAGCTGTCATGTATTATTTATTTGAATGACAGTGATTAACCTAACCTAAGAATCATAGTTTCTGATATTTATTTATATGTTTTATAGTTACTTTGTTCATCAAAACACGTTTTACTGAATTTTTTTTTTCAAAATTATAATCACATTTTTTAATTACATGCTTATAAATTCTAATAAGATTTTTATTTTTTATATACAACTTACATACTTCTCACATTTGTCGAGCATGATTTTATTCAACCGTCAGATGGCGTTTTCGTCGCGCTCCCTGCCATGTAATGCATATGATATGTATATTAATAAAATGTACATATATATCGGATATTGTTGCATGTATGTTCTTCAAATAGTTCTTTCATAGATATTTCTTAGCGATATTGTAGATTTCATTCCCTGAAATCAATGTAGCTATCCCATCATTAGACAGACAAAAAAGAAATAATAAAAAAACACATCATTTTGGCTGGCTGAATGGGAACAGCTTACCCTAAAAAAAAAAAAAATGAGCTGATATTCAAAAAATTTACATATCTCAATCATTTATTGCCTAGCCTAATTTTAAATAACACACAAACATATTTTGCATAGATTTTAAGTCCCAAAAGAAAAATGGAGATTAAAAAAATTTAAAAAAATATTTTTACACTTAGATATTCATTCCATAGGCATATTAGAGTTCTCAGAGGAAAGTTTTGCTGTAGTTTTGATTTTCTCACCATCTA
The DNA here is from genome assembly GCA_963243735.1 of Neocrepidodera transversa. NCBI lineage: Eukaryota > Metazoa > Arthropoda > Insecta > Coleoptera > Chrysomelidae > Neocrepidodera > Neocrepidodera transversa. The sequence continues at coordinate 19,071,962 of OY725352.1, read as the reverse complement.
TGTTTTTTGGGTCACTGAACATTAATTTTAAGTTTGCAGGTAAAAATTTTACCCGGAACTTTGTTTTTTGGACATTTTTTGACCAAATTTTGGTACTATTTTTCCCGGACATGAATAATAAATATAGGGAAAATAATTAAAAAATAGATACAAACGAATGAAACGCAATATGGATTTATTGATAGACCAGGTGAGAAGTAATCTACACATATAAAGAAATGTCACATTCTCTTCTGTCCGTCCATCTATACCCTTATTTTTTTAGGTAGTGGGGAATCTGCAATGAATAGAAGAAATGGGTTAGTTTGTACATTAATATTAAGTACTTCAGTACTGGTCCAAGTGTGTGAGTGTCATCTTTGAGGAAAAATGTTACATACCTTCGTCCTCTTTGTTTACACTTTCAACAGCCGGTGAGAAAGTAAAGCCCAGTTCCTAACGAACTTCGACGTCGACTTCGAATGATCCGTCGTCAAGAGTATGTGTGAGATCTGTCTTGATTGTCACGTTATTGCATGACCCATCAACGTTTATGCACAGATTGGTGCATTCGAGGCCTGTTTTTATTACAGTTAGATAATTTTGCACAGGTCTTGACGCATCTGTATGATACCAGACGCAATAGTTCGGGAGGAGCAGGGGCTTGTAGAGAAGTTATCGGTTCCAGGCAATTTGTACCTCGTTTCCAACCCCAATCAAGAAGAAGAAAATAAATTTTAAATTAAATCAATTCATTACATTATAAAATTTATACAATATAGATAAGCTTATGGCGCAATTTACCTGTGTACCTTATTTTATGAAATTGTTTGTGTCAAGATCAAGTTACATATTGTTTTATTGTTATTTACACAGGTAAATCTAGTGACATGCTTTTATATTAAAAAATTGCCAGAATTTGGTCAAAAAGTACCCAAAATACAAAGTTCCGGTCCAAATTTTTTCCCGCAAACTTCAATTTCATGTTCAGTGATCCAAAAAATATGAAGGGTAAGAAAATCAAAACTATAGCACAACTTTCCTCTGAACCCCAATTGTTTTGCTAATATGCCTCGCCAGTAGCAATTTTTGATGAACAAATGCAAAAACTAATTGAGTTGCGTCCGGTGGTCACTTTGCATAATTGAGTCCCGTAAACTAATTTGATACACCGAGTTGCGTCCCGCATTCAGAAAAAGATAACCGATGCTTTTAGTTTTATTTAACAACTTTCGTGTGTGGTGCCTTTTGTACTACTATTAAATAATAAAATATTATAGTTCATTAAACTTGTTGTAATTTAAACAATAAAAAGGTTATTTCATGCAGTGGGCTCTGAGAAGTGGAGTACCGGCAACCGCGCCTCTATTGTCACTGTAGCTTCTCCACGTGCAACAGTACTAGGAGAGTCTAACCTCCATAATCCGTACTGAAGTGCATTCCCTCACTACCTCAAGAATCCTGCGGATTTAGAAAAGCTTTATGAGGCGAATATTGGCCGGTGGAGGGGTTGAAAGGGGTCGGAATACCACCACCGTGCTCAGCATCCTCAAAAATGGAAGGATATTGTGTTTCTCTGCAGGGAACCCCTCTAGTGGGTGTTTTTTGATCGTTTTGATCGCGAAGTAACGACCGACAGTTCAAGTTCCACATTGTGTCAGGTCAAGTAAATGTTTATTAGTGGATTGGCGTAAATTATGAGTTCCATTCAATTAAGAGTACGGAATTCGTGCCGCTAGTATTACAGGGTTGATATCAGAAGATATGTTTATTATATTGTAATAAAACATTAACCAGTGAATAAATACTTAGTTGTTGACAGTGTCCAGATACCCAAAGGAAACCTTAAGATACATTACATGGTGATCCTGCTATGTAACGGTATACCCAGAGGAAATCTTGAGGTACACATGAAACACATGGAAATATTTTGTTTGGACGCAACTCGTTAGGTTACGGACATGTTTTTATGGTACAGGACGCAGCTCGTATACAGGATGGAGAAAATTTCATTGCAATGTATTGTAATCTTGAAAACTGTAAGAGATACGAATTTTTATATCCAAGATACCAGGGACGCTTTTCATTATAATTGAGAAAAAACACAATTGCTCATTTTTTATGTTAAAAAATAAATTAGATTTTATCAAATTATTAAAAATATATGTTAATGAATGATGAGAAGATTTTTATGTTAAAGGTCATAATCGAGTTTAATTTAGTTTTATAATTTTAATGATTTAATCCCTCGCCGCCACTGTACAATTCATGTTACGGTATACCGGAGATGATTTTCTGCAAATCAGAAGCTGTCATGACCACCTTTGGGGTTCCCAAAGAAGATTATCTAGAATGTAATAACTAGTTTTTAGTTTCTCACAGCGTATACCATTTAACAATGATTTATTTTCTATTTTGTTAAAATTTATACCTCTACTATTCAACATTTTTACCAAATAATAGTAACAAATGGCCGTGGAAAAATAAGAAAACTGGAAACCAAATCACCCCATTTTCCTTTGTTAACAACCAATAGAAAATGAAATAAAACAATAACCGAGGCACTAAAATTGCTTTCAAGACATTGAAAATTACTTTTGGAGTGTCACAATGATCTAAGAGCGCCGTTTTATTGTCTGAGATATACAGGATGGATCTTTTATTAAAAAAAATTAGTACATATATATAAATAAAAATCATAAAATAAACCAATTTTTTGTGAAGATTAAAATCATTTTAATGTCGATTTAAAAAACATGGTTTAGATAAAAAAAAAGTCAATTACCAACAAATTTAAAATAATGCACTAACCTTTTCCACTCGGGAAACTGGGGAGCAGCGGCGCCGCCCTTGAGTATTTTTTCAGCATACATACGATGAAAATTAATTTACGAGTACCGTTTCGAAATTTTGAGTTTATAAAGAGCCAAACTTAAATATTTTGAACGACGTAGTGAGGCCTAGATGTAAGATTTTTATGAAACTTTTCACTAAATTTTAATATTTTTTCTAAAAAAAGGTGTTACCAGATGGTTACGCTAGGCGTTTGTGAGACTATTTTTGGAAAAAATCAAAAATGTACTGCCGCATGGTTCTAATATGAGAAATGCATCCCCTCCCCTACCAGCGCAACGTCTTCATTTCTTATTTGGAATACAGTAGCATGGAAATATTTTCAGCCGGAACAAGAGTACCTCCCCCCCCCCATCGTTTTCGAGGATGCTGAACACGATGGAGGAGTTAGAATTTTTCTTTGGGGTTGTGTAATTCCTCAAAACGGTCAAAAACCACCCCCTAGAGGGGTTTTGAGGCACGGTGGTGGTATTGAATATCGGTTCAGACCCCTTCCAACCCCTCCACCGGTCAATATTAACCCCTGGACACCTTTCTAAGTCCGCAGCCTTATTGAGGTAGTGAAGGAATGGGCGTCAGTACTGATTATGGAGGTTAGACTCTCCTAGTACTGTTGCACGTGGAGAAGCTTCAGTGATAGTAGAGGCGCGGTTGCCAGTACTCCACTGTACCCCACAGATTAATAGTGGCTGCGCGGGATGCTGTACACGCTTCTCTCTAGAATTTAAATGTGCAGATTCCGTAAAAAAAGAGCATGAAGTGATTAATTGGAATTACAGGAATTGGATGGGTTTAATAAATTTATCCACCCTTACCGTGTTCAGCTTCCTCGAAAACGGGGAGGGGAATATAAATTTGCCGCGGATATAAGAAAAAGTCCCACTCTCGGGGGCGAAGATTGGTCTTTGGAGGGGTTGGGAGGGATCGGACGCGATATCCAACACTATTAATATGCTGATAATCCTTGAAAATGGGGAGGAATATGTTTCCCGCTGATATTTAAAAGGATATACTATCAATTATTTGCCAGTTTTTGTGATTTTTTTCAGTTTTTTTTTGCGATTTTATGAAATTTTCTACAATTTTTTTGCTTTTGACTTTTTAGATTTTTGAGATTATCTACGATTTTTTTTTGCCTTTTTTATAATATTTACGATTTTTTCTCTGATTTATTTCATTTCATTCTAATTTTTTTCATTTTTTAAAAAATTTAGCTACAATTGTTTCCGGATTTTTTGTTTTTAGCGATTTTTTTTTGGGTTTTTTGCGATTTTTTTAAGATTTCTTTGCAATTTTTATCACATTTCTTTCAATTATTTGCACTGTCAATTAGTTGACAGTTTTTGTGTTTTTTTCAGTTTTTTTTCGATTTTTTGAAATTTTCTATAATTTTTTGCTTTTGTTTTTTTTTTAGTTTTTTGCGATTATCTACGATTTTTTTGCCTTTTTTTGTATTTTTTTTGGAATTATTACGATTTTTTTGCGATTTATTTCATTTCATTCGAATTTTTTCATTTTTAAAAAAATTCAGTTCCAATTGTTTCCGGATTTTTCGTTGTTTTCAGTTTTTAGAGATTTTTTTGAGTTTATTGCGATTTTTTTTACGATTTCTTTGCAATTGCTTCAGATTTTTTGCAATTATTTCCATTGTCAATTTTTTGCTATTTTTGTGATTTTTCCGGTTTTTTATGCGATTTTCTTAAAAATTTTTGCAATCTTCTACAATTTTTTGCTTTTATTTTTTTACGATTTTTATGCAATTACACTGTCAATTATTTACCAGTTTTTGTGATTTTTTCCGTTTTTTTGCGGTTTTTTGAAATTTTCTACAATTTTTTGCTTTTGATTTTTTAGATTTTTGCGATTATCTACGATTTTTTTGCCCTTTTTATGTTTTTTTTTTTCGAATTTTTACGATTTTTTTGCGATTTATTTCAATTCATTCGAATTTTTTCATTTTTCCAAAAATTTCAATTACCATTGTTTCCGGTTTTTTCGTTGATTTCCGTTTTTTAGCGAGATTTTGCAATTTTCCGCGATTTTTTTTAATTTTTTTACGATTTCTTTGCAATTTTGCTTTTGATTTTTTAGATTTTTGCGATTATCTACGATTTTTTTTTGACTTTTTTATAATTTTTACGATTTTTTTGCCTGTTTTTTATTTATTTTTTTTGGAATTTTTACGATTTTTTTGTGGTTTATTTCATTTCATTCGATTTTTTTCATTTTTCAAAAAATTTAGTTACAATTGTTTCCTGATTTTTCGTTGTTTCAGATTTTTTGCATTTCTACTGTCAATTATTTGCCAGTTTTTGTGATTTTTTCCGTTTTTTTTGCGGTTTTTTGAAATTTTCTACAATTTTTTGCTTTTGATTTTTTAGATTTTTGCGATTTTCTACGATTTTTTTGCCTTTTTTATGTTTTTTTTTTCGAATTTTTACGATTTTTTGCGATTTATTTCATTTCATTCGAATTTTTTCGTTTTTAAAAAAATTTAGTTACAATTGTTTCCGGATTTTTCGGTGTTTTCCGTTTTTAGCGATTTTTTTGGTTTTTTTGCGATTTTTTTGCAATTGCTTCAGATTTTTTGGAATTATTTCCACTGTCAATTTTTGCCATTTTATGTGAATGTTTTTTTTGCGATTTTTTAAAAATTTTTGCAATTTTCTGCAATTTTTTGCTTTTATTTTTTTTAGATTTTTGTAATTATCTGCGAATTTTTTTGCTTTTTTTTATAATTTTGTATCGAATTTTTACGTTTTTTTTTCGATTTATTTCATTTCATTCAATTTTTTTCATTTTTCAAAAAATTTAGTTACAATTGTTTCCGGATTTTTCGTTGTTTTCTGTTTTTAGGGAGTTTTTGGGTTTTTTGCGATTTTTTTGTGATTTTTCTCTTTTTTTGCGATTTTTTAAATTTATTTGCAATCTTCTGCAATTTTTTGCTTTTATTTTTTTTTAGATTTTTGCGATTATCTGCGATTTTTTTTTGCTTTTTTTATAATTTTGTATCGAATTTTTAAGATTTTTTTTACGATTTTTTTGCGATTTATTTCAATTCATCCGAATTTTTTCATTTTTCCAAAAATTTCAATTACCATTGTTTCGGTTTTTTTGTTGTTTTCCGTTTTTGCAATTTTCTGCTATTTTTTTGGAATTTTTTTTACGATTTCTTTGCAATTTGTTCACATTTTTTTCAATTATTTTCACTGTCATTTTTTTGCCATTTTTTGTGATTTTTTTTGGCATTTTTTTACAATTTTTTGCTTTTGTTTTTTTTAGATTATCTACGATTTTTTTGCCTTTTTTATATTTTTTTTTTTCGAATTTTTACGTTTTTTTTTCGATTTATTTCATTTCATTCAAATTTTTTCATTTTTCAAAAAATTTTGTTACAATTGTTTCCGGATTTTTCGTTGTTTTCCGTTTTTAGCGATTTTTTTGGGTTTTTTGCGTTTTTGTTTACGATTTCTTTGAATGAATATTGGCCGATGGAGGGGCTGGAAGGGGTCGGAACCGATATTCAATACCAACACCATGCTCAGCACCCTCTATAACGGCGGGAAATTGTGTTTCTCTGCAGGGAACCCTTTTGAACAGCGTTTAACTCCTCTAAGAGGTAGTTTTTGACCGTTTTGAGGGGTTGCTCAACCCCAAAGAGAAATTCTAAGACCGCTATAGTGTTTATCATCCTCGAAAACGGGAGTAAGAGGTGCTCCTGTTCCAGCTGAAAATATTTCTATTTTTCGGCCTCACACACTTCATATAGCTGGTCTTTTTGCTCCTCGAGGTGGAACACTATGGATTTTAAGGCAAATTTGAACGATTGATCTTCGAAACTCTAATTGAGACATACCTCCATCTGATTTTCGGTGAATTTACCAAACATCAACAGTCCACGTAAAAAAAGACCACAACCAGTTCTTACCATGTACAATTTGCGTCAGACTGTATGCCAAATCAAGTCGAGACCACTGTCACCAAACTATTGTCCACCCACCTAACAATTATAATACCATCACTTTTATCTATAATGGATTCATGAGAGCCTTTTAATCATTTTTTGCAGTGAGAGGAATATAATACACTGATAAAAATACCGGATCGGAGGCAATAGACTGATGCTTTTAGATTTTTGTATCTTCTAGCAAAGGAATTTTTTTCTGTTAAGTACTTAGCTCTTAACTAATAATCATTGTTGTTTTTGTGATGAGTTTTATGTTCTAAACGCTTTTGATATAAAATTAATGACTTGATTGGTTGACTCTTTTTTCAAAATCCTAAGTCTTTGATCCAAGGTCTCAAAGTATTTGCTTAGACTTATAGTGTATGAATAGCGGCCGACAGGAACGGTCCCCAGTGAGACTCCACTCTACAGCCTCCAAATCCCTAAACCTAGATCACTGTGCATCGGCAGTCCAAAAAGCCTTTGACCAAGTCTGGAACGCCGAAACTCTCGACCATTGAACTCTCTATCCAAATCATCAAACTCATCCACTCCAAAATAGATCAATCCACGCAAAAGTAGGAAACTTTCTCTCAGACCCCTTCAATCATCTAGCAGGAGTTCAAAAAATTCTGTGCTTACTCCCGTCCTCTATGTCATATACACCTCCAGCTTTACGCTGACGATAGCTTAATCTCCACCTAAGCATCTTGCACTAGAGTTCTAAACACCAAAGACAAAGATCTCCCGGACCAGATCCTTTTATTGTTATGGCGCTGAGGCTGTGTTCGTTATGAGTCTGATGCGATATTATATTTTAATAGATAAGGATGAACTTAGAGAGTTCGAGATTCTAGATTCTACTTCAAACGTGGCGTTTAAGCCACATGAAAGAAAAAGTACTCAATCAAGATTCTTAGCTATGCTGTAGATTTTATATATTAGTTTTGATTGGTTTGAACGAAAATCAAAGTTTCGTGACTACTGACGTCACACGGTCTAGTCTCGCGCAAAGGTACGTTTTCCAGCCTCTTGTCGATCCTTGATTTTAAAATGCTTACAGCGGACGTAAATATTAATATTTTGCGCTCAAATTTTTTTTAATCGTTTTTAAATAACAAAATCTCTTGATTTAAGTTAAAATAAAAAAAATAAGAAAAATGTCGAACCTGCCTATTTGGATATCTAATTTTTGGTGCAGATTGGAACATGAAGGAACTTGTTCATCATTTTTAAGGACTTGCGTTTGACTTGTTCCCTCATACTCATTTTCAAAAGCTTGAAACTGAAAGATTTAATTCACTAAGCATAAATTTATTCTATTCATTTTACCTTGCTGGATACACACACCGTCCTAATCTATCTAATGTAAAATACACATATTATTTAGGTTAGGTTCAATGTGAGTGGTTCACCCCTATGGGCTATAATTCACCATACAATCCACACCTTCTTACGAAGTCTATGGTTGATTTAGGTGAAGCTTCCTTGAAGTCGGTAGGCTCCAGCTGTACAAAACTAAACGTACGAAGCCTATTCATTTCCAGGGCAGGGCAGAAGCATAAAATATGCTCCGCTATTTCGTCTTCCACACTGCAGAAGGGACAGTCCGATGTTTGACCCACACCTAGCTTCTCCAGATGGTACAGCAGACGACAGTACCCTCTAAGCAGTCCAATTAGAATGAGTAGAGCACGTCTACTCCATGCCAAAGAATGGTTCTGGTCCAATGAACTCGGATTCTGCACCTTTTCGTCTTTCTCATTGCCCTCCACCCCTTTGGACAAGGTACCCAGAGTAGGGTTACTCTGTTACTGGTAGCAATGCGATTCAAGGATTCGATGCAGTTCCACACCAGGTTCGAGTCCAACCGGTTGGAGCTCAGTGCTTTTAAAGCTGCCTGGAGTTCTGACAAAATGTAAATACTATTGTTGGCAAGATGATGGTTTTCCAACTCTCTTGTACACAATTCTGTGATATCAACTCTCGGTTTTTTTCTGTACACTCAGGCTACATATTACTTACTCTACTGTATAAAAATCTTACTAAATATTCAAAAACGTATTCAATTGCGTTTGTTTTCTCTATGATTGCAGTTGAACCTTCAGAATCAAATAAATTACTTACCGCTTCCGGTTGTGTCCAAGAAGCCGGCTGGTGTAGATCCAAGAGGCCATGTGGCTCCTTTGGTTCACTTGAGGATGTTTCCTTTTTTCATCTTACAATCATTACGATTCACTTGTTAGAATCACCCTACCCCATTGTGGGGATTCTCCACGATTGGAGATTTCTAATTTATTTTAAAACCATCCTTTTTTAGTTTAATCTGTCTACGAATTTCATGTTCCACACTTATTCTCTTCCCTTTATTCCCCACACGTAACCCCCCCCCCCCTACCTTTCAAAACCACTTAGTTAATTTAACTTACAATTATGTTACAAATTTACATGTTGTCAACTAATTTATGGTAATAGTTTGTTTTTATTATTGTACCCCTCATCATCGTAACATATATTTCTTTTAGGTTTGCTTTTAAGCCGAAACTAGTCGCCGCCTCCTAACTTTTTGCAATACAATTTATGTGGTACATGACTTTAAATTTTATTTCATTATAGAATCAAATGTATTGAAATGTTCTTTAACTGTAAGGGGATCCATTGTGGCCAAAACTAAATTGTCGACACCATCAAATTTTTCGTCTTTTGTTGGTAAGCCCCCACTTGTTTTTAATGCCTCCTGCCTCATTTGGATTTTTTTTTCTCAGACTTTGTTATCATAATATTTCTTTAACCTACTATTGAGGTCAGACGAAGTGGCATTATATTCATTTGTTATGGAATATTAAAAGAGTATATAGCAAGTGGTGGGGAATGAACCCTAAACAGATTTACTGGATTTATCATACGGTGATGAAACCAATGGTCACATATGGCGCAATTGCCTGGAGGACGAAGGGGATTCAGTCTATTATTTGGACTACAGACTAGCTTGTGTGGCTATTACAGACGCCATGTCATCTACCCTGACAGCGGCAACGGAAAGATCTCTGAGTCTTATTCCTCTCCATATATTACTGGAGCAGGAGGCCAGAATGATCTCCTATATAGCAATGTTGGTAGCTAGTCAAATTGAGGGGGAGAGACTATGGGACCACTCTATACTGCTGCGAGATATGAGTACTCACCACACTCTCGGAATGATTTCAGAACTCACATACAGAATTCGTTTAACGTCCTTCTTCCGAGAAGAGACAAATGGGAAAAGCAGGAGAACCTCTTTCCAGGGACGGCTTATGTACTGTACACACATGGTTCAAAGACCCCAAGTGGTGTTGAAAACCGAGAGTTGATATCACAGTAAGCTTCGGCAAGTATGCTACCATCTTTCAGGCGTTTTCGCTATAGAATTCTATGCAAGAGAGTTGGTAAACTGTCATCTTGTCAACAAAAGAATTTACATTTTATCGGACAGCCAGCCAGCTTTAAAAGCACTGAGCTCCAACCGGCTGGACTCGAAGCTGGTGTGGAACTGCATCGAATCCTTGGATAGCATTGCTACCAGTAATAGAGTAACCCTACTCTGGGTACCTGGACATGAAGGTGGTAGAGGGCAATGAGAAAGTCGACACTCCTGCGAGAAGAGGTGCAGAATCCGAATTCATTGGACCGGAACCATTCTTTGGCATAGCCAAAAGCAGTGCCAAAGATACTATCTGAAAATGGGCCGAGAAGAAAACTCTCCAGGACTGGAAATATATTCCTGGCTTAGCTTACTCTCTTAGCGTTTATAGTCAAGCCTCAAGTAGCACACTATCGCAGATCCTAGAATGGAGTAGAAGTAATCTACGCCTTGCCCTGTCCTGGAAATGAATAGGCTTCGCACTTTGGTTTTGTACAGCTGGAGCCTATCAACTTCAAGCAAGCTTCACCTAAATCAACCATAGACTTCGTAAGAAGGTGTGGATTGTATGGTGAATTATAGCCCATAAGGGTGAGCCACAGGTCGGTCACGATTTCGGCTCCAAACTACCTGCATCTTTAATCCCTTGCTCGATTTCGTCTCCACCCTATGGATTAGGACTAATGACTTAGGATGAGATAAAAGAACTGTTTCTGTTAGACTCAGTTAATACTTTTCTAAGCAAGTCTAAATTTCTTTAACTATCCACTAAGTATTTTATTTAAAGAGAATTGATCTAAAGTAGCGAGTTTAAAAAAAACAGCCGTTAAAAATTTTTCATACTTAAAAAAACTGTACTTTGGTTTCTTTTCATTAATTGATAAATAAATATTCGAGTAATTCAATTACATTACTCCAAATAAACATTTATTGACAATAATAATACGTTAATTTTTCAAAAACTCAAAAACAATTTTTAACTGTTGTTCCTTTGAGAATTTCATCTAAATAAACATAACAAAAATTTAGGCCTATCAAAACATACATATTTGGAAAGTTTGGGCTGCGTTTCTTAAATCAAAAAACCAAATAGAACAAACGGAGTTACAGTGGTATTGTAGTATTGGGAGTTACAGTTGTATTGCACGTACTTACCCCCAACTGGGTGGATTTAGACTGGTCTTGGACCCTAACTTCCATATTAGCCCAGCTGCAATGCAGCCACCTCCCGATCAGTACGATAGCCACGCCGAGACGTCTCTGGAGGTATTATGCGAGTAGTGTAGCCAGAACACTTATTATGCCACACAAAAATGTTAACATTTTGACACAATCTTGAAAACTTTTCTCGAAATTTTAAAACAGTGGTGACCTTTTACTTAGTCCAAAACCTAGAAAAAAAGTCGACATTTTGCAAAATCCCAAGTTTTTCGGATTCTACAGATTCTAAGGAGTTCAAAACTGCCGTTATTTGCAAAAAGCTAAAAGTAGGGCAAGATTTGATCTCAAATTAGGCCAAATTAATTACGTGGAATAGGAACCTACATACTTTTTAACCAGTCCAAAAGAACTGGCAACTAGGAAGCCTAGAAAGTATCCAGAACGGAATACCACTATGCCGTAAGCAATGCAAGGCTTAATTGCTGGAAAAAATTCTGTGGAATCATAGAGAGTATTTACTGAGTGTTCCAAAATTAGTAAAATACTGCAAAGGAAAAAATAAGAATGTATTGGATCTTTGAAAGATGAAAATGTATTACTAAACTCATACTTCCGGGATTGCTTACTTAACCAAAGTCAAGAAAACGGTACTGTGGTGGTCCAAGTAACAAGCGCCATAAAGCAGGACTGGACCTTGGCAAACAAAGTTGTAAACAGAACCAAACTTGCATGGGCTCCGAGAAGTTATTAGCCAAACAAGATAGCTGGACAAGCCTGGCATTGGGGTATGTACCAGAAAAATGGGGGTCTACAAGGTCATATCCAAACCGGGTAAAGAGAGCTACGCAGAAGTCTAGAACTATCAGCCTGACATCATTCTTTCTAAAAACTTTAGAAAAGATGATTGACAGATATATAAGGGATGAGGTGTTGGTAGACACTGCGGGCTGAGATACATTTGAACCTTATAGGAGTATCGGAAGACTCCCTATATAGGAAATGTCAGAAAGAGGACGAAACTCCATGTATTATGCTATTGCCCTGAACAGGGAAAGGGCACTTTGGGATACAGTATCCTTAAGAGATAGCGAAAGCTAACATCAGAACTATTCTTGACTTTATCAAGAGTACTGGTCTAATGTGAAAACTGGAGGTACAAAATAGGCTTAGAGCCTCAGTATAGGTGGGACCTCCCACGCCAGATTCAGCTCAAAAACAGACCGAATTTTCCAAAATCAGGATTTCTCCAAAACATATGAGGTCTCTCGAGTAGACAACCACACCATTCTATTCGACTTGGCGAGTATAGTAAGCATCCGCTTTCATTACAAAAAATAGTGGGTTGTCAAAGGACTTACGGACCAAAATATGGTCAAAATGGAAGAAATCCAAAATGTTGCTGGATTTTCGGCTATTTTACGAATTTTCCGAAAATATATAAGGTCTCTCGAGCATATAAAGACAACATTTGATTTGGCTTAACAAGTTAAGTAAGAATCCGCTTTTAAATGGGTTGTCAAAGGACACTACAAAAATAACACGAATCGCGTCACAAACCGTAAAGTATTAGTTTTTTGTATTTAACTGTGTCGACTTTTACTTGATGAAAATCCATATTGTGACATGTTTTGTTATGCAATAAGTGATTTTTTAATAATAATATTTTTTGAAGTTTCCTTAAATATTATTTACAGCATTATTTCATTTTAAATAAAATCAGTTTATAAATTTAAAGAGATTAACTCGCAGGTAGACAGTGCCGAATTCGTGTATGCCCCGCGTTAATCGGTTTAGCATTGGAGCCGAAATCGTGTAAGCCAGAGCCACAATAGGCCTCTGTTGACCGCAGTAGAGGGGCGATCAAACGCTCCACTCACATTGAACCTAACCTAACCTTGTTATTTTTTCCCATGCCTTATTTTTATCGCTGTTCGCAACAGCACAAACTAAGCCAAAATCATAGGTTAGGTACGTAAAAAAATGTCATGATGCCAGTAACGCCACCTAAAAATGCTATAAATCCCTAGATAATTATGACGTTGCCATATTGTCACGTAAATAAGGAGCCATCAGTTAAAGCTCTGAAAAAATGAGTCGGAGCAAGCGATTTAAAAATTAAGGTTTCCCTAAAATTTAAAGGTTCTTTAGTTAATTGGCCTTTACAAATACGTCGATGCAAGTGACCATTAACCACCGTGTTTGATCATTTATAAATTATCTTTAGCGCCATCTATTAACATACTGCTTAAGTAACGCCCATTTTAGGTTGGATCGCTACCCTGTAGCTGTAACCGTATGGTTACGCTAATGATTAATGGGATATTTCTCACTCTATTAATGAAAGCAATCGATTTGCTATAAGATAAAAATATTCACATATTAAGAGAACCTTCAGATTTTGTTAATTAAGGATTTACAGGCACATTTTGTATTTTATGTGCAGGTAGCAATTTTTTACTCGGCATTTTCACTTCAATTTTACAAATTTCTACAATAAAATATTAATTTATATTTCTGGTGTGCCACCATGTATATTAAGTATAATTTTATAGAGAGATCTATATATCTCCGAGATGGCCCGCGGCCAGTTTTGCCAATATGACAGCTCATAAAATAAGTGACTGTCCATCTAGAAATCTTAATAGAATTGGCCGGGCCACCTTTGACGAGAATGTGTCTGGGGAATAACACACTAGAAAGTCGATTTTAGTACGTTTTAGGGGTGGCTACAAGATGGGGAAAGAAAAATAAATCTAAAAAGGAAATATTACTTTGTAAGTAAATTAGTTACAAAAAAAAAGAATTATCCTAATGTATTTTAAATAGCAAAAACATATTCCTTAGTTAGATAGAAACTCGCCCTCCCCCTTCTAAATTTCTACATCCTCTTCAGCATACATTATTGGTCAAAAGAGTCAGCGAGCGTATACCGATTGTGAATTATGATTTTTCGACTACGAAACGAATCATATTTTCTTCGGCTGTTCAAAAGACTCTTCTATCGTATTCGACTCCTTTTTCGGTATCCTTTCCGCCCCATTTTTCTTATTTCGACACATTGAAAATCGGCCACAAATTACGGGGTTGAATCTATTGAAGTCTAACCGTGGAAATTATTATTGATATGTAACACTTTGAGGGTGCCAAATATACATGTTATATTCATAAGTGGGGAAAAAGATGCTAAGGGTTGGTTTACACATATCGATGTCGATGAAAAATAACTACCATGAATTATTAATAATATAAAATTACTACAATATTTTCAAGAATTAGAGAGTAAAATTTTGACTATTACCATACAGCCTGTTTCATCTTTATATTAATCATCAGTAATACTTCGTCGAAATGCGTAAATAGGAACGCCATCTATCGTAGGGTGACCGGAACCAAGGACATAAGATTATTTAATTTATAAAACAGATAATTTGCATTTAAATAAGTTCCCCAGTCAAATTAAATTTTATTAGGTCAATTTTGATTTTGACACCATTTGAAATTTACGCATTTAAAAAAACGTTGAGATATTTTAATAAAGAACAGCAGTTTATTATGATTATTTCTAACGGGAAAATATACCGGAAAGACTCTTTTGCCCTTGAGTGCAGTTTTATTACAGATGTGTTTTCATTCTGTACCTTGTTTTAGAATGAAATAAATACATGCAAAATGTTTCAGAATAAATATTGTAACTCATAATCCATTATTTTTTAAACTAACTTACATTATATTGTAATTTGTGATTGGTGAATTTTATTATTCAATTAGTTGAAGAATGTATATCATTCTTCAACCAAAAATGTCATAAGATTTGAAGACTCCTCCATTGGAAATATGTCCCTGACATCCAATATCATCAAATTATAATTTGCATCTACTAATGCGAACAATACAATGCTAAAAAATAATTTGTAATTGAAGTATTCACTGCCGCTTACAAGAGCCTGAAAAACTCCCATCTATTGCACCTAGGCAGTGTGAAAAATTCGGCGGATTTGGAAGAAGAATTAACGCTGAAACAAAAGACCAAATTGACGCCAACTCGCAAACGCAAACTATTTACATCTCCAAGGAAACAAACTTAAAAAAGTGTGCAGCATATCAATAAAAAAGATATTAAATGAAATAACCTTTAAGAAGGATCTCTGATGGCACATACGTAGAAGTTGACTAAATGTGACCTCTGAACTAATTTGAACACTAACTATTACTCCACTTTTGTTAGGTTTATTTGGTATGAATCTATTCCACTTTCAATCTCCAATCAACTACTACAAAACTTTGGTTTCCTCGGAAGCAGTGTCGTCTTTTAACAGACGTCAAAATACGGTGGGTGACGTCGCAAAAAACGGTAACGCGTAAGTAACTGTACAGCAACAGTTCTAGCACAAAAACCCACATTTTTACATGTAAATCTCCATAAGGAATGTTAAGGTCCAGTCTGGCAATTTTTTACTTATTCAAGGTCCCAACATCGCAGCGGCGGCATTACATCAGCTGTCAACTACCCTCTTCAACCCCCCCAACTAACCCGCATTTACGGGAAAATTGATAAATATAGTTTGTCGTGGGAATGAAGGGCCGTAATATTTACTTTCCCGCTATGAACATATCATATTTTATTGCGGATATATGTCATACTTGACATTAAACTGTCAATGCTAACGCCAAAAGGGCCTTAACAGCTACTAGCCTAATCTGCGCAAGCCCCTCGCCATAAATACGATTTATTTTTAATTCAAAAAACCTTGTAGTACATGGTGGGATTCGAACCAATATAGCTTCTATCCAAAGTCCCATACCCTAACATACTCGGCTCTCGAGATAATTATTGGACTCTGTTCTTAATTGTTACTATAGGTGAGTATGACGTCAGCAGCGCCATCATATATAACACATACCACTAACAGATGGCGCTGCTGACGTCATACTCACCGAAAATTGCTAACGTCCAACTCATATTACATGTGTGTTTACACCTAAAAGTAACAACAGAGTCCAATAATTATCTCGACAGCCGAGTATGTTAGGGTATGGGACTTTGGATAGAAGGATTGGTGGTTCGAATCCCACCATGTACAAGGTTTTTTCAATTAAGCGGAAAAGTAAATATTACGGCCCTTCATCCCTATATTTATCAATTTTCCCGTAAGTGCGTGGTAGTTAGTGTTGTTAAGTTCAAATTATCGCGCCACCTAATGAGGTGCTTTTAGTTATTGGCAACACTGACATGTTATCTGTTTTGTCAGTCAGTCTGAATTAAACCATTCATTAGATAGGTCGTTTCTTTTATTCTCGTTCTACTGTGTGACACTTTAACAGGTTATGGGCCCAGTTCAGACCACGTGGATAGTTTTCGAAGTGTATAAAGAAAGACCAAGTGCGTGTGTCGTTAATTGTGTTAATGATGGCATCTAGTTATCTAATGAACGTGCAGAGACTCAAAGGTCGTGAAAATTACGACGATTGGGCATTCGCGGCTCGAAATTTCTTGGTTCTCGAAGGTATCGATGATCACATCAAGGAAGAACCTGTCGCAGGAAATGATACTGCAGCTAGCAATGATCAGAAAACCAAAGCCAAGCTGATTCTTACGATAGAGCCATCGCTATACGTACATATCAAAGATGCAACTACCTCAAAATCGCTCTGGGATAAGTTAAAATCCATGTTTGACGATTCGGGTTTTACACGACGTATAAGTTTGTTACGCCAATTGATATCTACTAGATTAGACAACTGTGACTCTATGTTTTCGTACGTAAACCAAATAGTGGAAACAAGCCAGAGACTAGAGTGGGTTGGTTCCTTGTTACTCGCGGGTTTGCCGGACAAATTTATGCCGATGATAATGGCAATTGAACATTCGGGTATTGTGATTACTACGGATTCCATTAAAACCAAACTTTTCGACATGGAGAACGATGGATGTAGTTCCGTTTCCGGTAGTGCCTTTTATTCAATGAAAACGTATCGATTCGAAAGTAAATCGAAACGTGGAACATCGATTAATCGTAGAAGTAACGGTAACAATAATTCGGTTGGCAATAATGACAATATGTCAACGTCAAAAAGTGAAAATATCAAAAATGTCACCTGTTTCAGATGTAAACAAAAAGGTCATTATCGAAATAAGTGTCCGCTTTTAAATAAGTCTAATCATAATACCGAAAATGCATTTAGTGCTGTATTTCTCAATGGATATTATGATAGTTCAGACTGGTATGTAGATTCTGGAGCTAGTTCGCATTTAGTGGTTGACAAAAACATTTTAACAGACTTAACCTCAGAAAGTAGTGTTTTCCCTACTGAGATTATGGTCGCAAATAAAACTAAAATCCCAGTTGTTGCGGCAGGCAATGTTAATTTAAAAACATTAGTAAATGAGCGAACGGTTAATGTTACAGTGAAAAACGTTTTATGTGTACCTCAGTTGTCCACAAACTTAATATCAGTAAGTCAGCTAATTGCAAATGGAAATCAGGTACGGTTTGAAGACTCTATCTGTAAAATTTTTAACAAGCTAAATGACTTAATAGGTGTTGGTGAACAAATTAATGGTGTCTATAAACTAAAAACTTCCAAGGAACAATGTTTTTTAAGTGTTACTACAGAAATATGGCATCGTAGACTTGGCCATATTAATAGTACAGATCTTGAAAAAATGAAAAACTGATCTGTAGATGGCTTACAGTGTTCAGACAAGAAAAAGCTCAGTAAATGCAACTGCATTGTTTGCTGCGAAGGCAAACAAACTCGTTTTCCTTTTAATCACAAGGGCTCAAGAGCAAATTTACCATTGGAGGTCATTCATGGTGACGTTTGTGGGCCAATGGAAATAAACTCAAAAGGAGGTTCGAAGTATTTTTTAATTTTAATAGATGATTTTACTAGAATGTCATTTGTATATTTTTTGAAGAACAAAAATGAAGTTTTCAGCTGTTTCAAAAAATTTAAGATCTTTGTAGAAAATCAACAAGGCAGTAAGATTAAAAAGAAGCCCGACGTTAGCAGTTTTAGAATTTTTGGTAGTATCGCTATGGTGCATATTCCTAAACAAAAACGTTTAAAATGGGATAGAAAATCTCAAAAGAAAATTTTTGCAGGGTACAGTGAAGATACGAAGGGCTACAGAGTGTATGACCAAGAAAATAATTCGATCAATACAAGCAGAGACGTAATAATTTTTGAAAATATTGAAAATGTGAATCGTTCAGTTGGTAATTTAGAAAATGATCATGATTGTGATGAAATACAGGTTTCAGTGGGAGAAAAGGAAAATCCGAATGTTTTACAGGAGTTATCTGATGATGAGCTAGAAGATTCAGAAAATAGTGAATTATCTGATATCTCAGAACAGACAGGTAACTTGGAGTTAGACTCTGATTGTGTACCGGATTCTCCTATGAATATTGAAGAAAATATCCGTAGAACTGAAAGACTAAGACAATCTAAAGAATTCCCAGATTATTATACTTATTTATGTCAAAACCCAAATATTTTGGACAATGATCCCCTTACGGTAGAGGAAGCACTATCACGTGTTGACAAATCAAAATGGGAAGAAGCAATGTCTGAAGAAATTCAGTCATTTGAAGAAAATTGTACATGGGATATTGTGAATATTCCCGAAACTGGTAGTGTTGTGGAATGCAAGTGGGTTTTTAAACGAAAGTTTGATATGGAAAATAAAGTGCGGTATAGGGCAAGGCTTGTCGCTAAAGGCTTTACACAAAAATATGGTGTTGATTTTAATGAAACTTTTTCGCCTGTTGTTAGGCATACCACCCTTAGGCTATTGTTAGCTATATCTGTTAAACTAGGTTTAGATATTTCGCATTTAGACGTAGTAACAGCGTTTTTAAATGGCGAACTCAAAGAGAATGTATATATGAGACCGCCAGAAGGTTATTTAGTTAATAATAATGAAAATAAAGTTTTGAAACTAAAAAAGGCAATTTATGGTCTAAAACAATCTTCACGGGTATGGTATCAAAAAGTTGAAACAGTTTTAAATGATTTAGGTTATAAAAAATCAATTTATGAACCATGTGTTTTTATAAAACGTAATAATAATCGCTTAACTATTATTGCATTATATGTCGATGACTTTTTTATATTTTCAGATGATAATTTTGAAACAGATTTGTTAAAAAGTGAATTGAGCTTGAAATTTAAAATTAAAGATTTGGGGCAAGCTAGGCAATGTTTAGGAATGAGAATAAGTGTAAGTAAAGATAAAAAGGTAATTACTTTAGATCAAGAAAAATATATTGAAAATTTGTTGTCAAAATTTAATATGTTTGATTGTAAAGCTGTTGCTACACCTATGAAATGTAATTTACATTTGGTTAAAGATGTTAATTCCAATTTAGATGTTCCTTATCAAATTTTGATTGGCAGTCTAATGTACTTATGTGTTATGACTAGACCTGATATTTCTTATAGTTTGAGTTACTTAAGTCAATTTAATACTTGTCATGGTGTAAGTCATTGGAAAGCAGCCAAAAGAATTTTAAAATACTTAAAAGCTACTAAAACTTATTGTTTAAAGTTTGTTAAAGATGACACTGATTTAGAGGGTTTTGTAGATGCCGATTGGGCAAGCAATGTTATTGATCGAAGATCATATACAGGTTTTTGTTTTAAACTTTCTGGTTCAGTGATATCTTGGGAAAGCTGTAAGCAACGATCAGTCGCATTATCTAGCACTGAATCAGAATATATGGCTATTAGTGAAGCTTCTAAAGAAGCAATATATCTTAGAAATATTTTATGTGAAATATTAGGTACATCTTTATGTGTTAATTTGTATAATGATAATCAGAGTGCGCAACAATTATGTAATAATCCTTTGTTTCATAAGCGTTCAAAACATGTTGATGTTCGATATCATTTTGTTAGAGATGTAGTTATTAATAAGCAAATTGAGTTAAAATATTTACCAACTGCTGAAATGCCGGCAGATGTTTTTACTAAGGCTTTGAATGTTAAAAAGCACTATAAGTTTGTAAAATGTTTAGGTATTATTGATTTTAATTTGAACTAGTGGGAGTGTTGTTAAGTTCAAATTATCGCGCCACCTAATGAGGTGCTTTTAGTTATTGGCAACACTGACATGTTATCTGTTTTGTCAGTCAGTCTGAATTAAACCATTCATTAGATAGGTCGTTTCTTTTATCCTCGTTCCACTGTGTGACACTTTTTAACAGTTAGAGGGGGGGTGGAAGAGGGTAGTTGGCAGCTGATGTAATGCCGCCGCTGCGATGTGTGACCTTGAATGAGTAAAAAATTGCCAGACTGGACCTTAAAATTCCTTATGGAGATTTACATGTAAAAATGTGGGTTTTTGTGCTAGAACTGTTGCTATACAGTTACTCGCGTATAATAGGGGAAATGTTTTACAAAAGACCAAAGAGACGCCAACTCACAAACACAAACTATTTACATCTCCAAGGAAACAAACATTAAAAAAAAGTGTGCAGCGGGAAGATCCGACAGTAGCTGCTGCATATGACATTCTTAAAAATGTGTCGAATACTCCAAAGGATGAATGTTTTACTTTTGATCAACATATAGCCACCAAACTACAAAAATTTGATAACACAGTTCGCTCTATTGCGATGCATCTAATGAACAATATTATTTTTGACGCTGAGATGGGGAAATATAATAATTTCCAGAAGACACACTTTCAATCACGAATACCGAATATAGATGCATCATCATCATCACTATATGCTCAGGAATCATCATTTTTATCATATATTCATATTCTATTGCCTAGTTATTCTGCTCAAACTCCTTAACAAGATTATCTACATACTCCCTATGGTAACACTTAAGCGTATTCAGTATCAGTGATTTAGGATTAAAAATAAAATGTTTCTTACCTTAATGTAGTCTTTTAATACTTCTATCAATGCCTTACAAACTTCAATAATTATTGTAGAGATATTTTGCTTAGATATTTTAGTAGAGTGAGTAGAGATCGCATGGAAGTTCTTGATAGAACGATGAGTATTCAGTTTCTGAGTACCAAGATCGTTAATTGGTATGTGTCTACGAAATCTTCATGATGGGATCATCGACATAACAGATCTAATTTGAGATGAGGGTAGGGCATAGGTATATAGTGCAATTCCGTGATCCAAAGTGTACAGACTGGAGCGGATATAGGAATTCGCTTCAAACGTACCTGAAGAACGGAATTGCATCTATAAAGAATCAGGCTGAAATAGAGGCGGCGAGTAATAACTTGCAGGACGCCGTTCTCACAGCCTACCAAGACAACTGCCCACTTAAAGAGAAGAGATACCATAGAGGTGCACCGTGGTGGAGCAGAATCTTGGATAAAAAGAGAAAAAGCAGTTCGGCGCCTCTTCAATCGAGCTAAAGAAACAGGTCGGTTCTAACAGGATACACGAAAGATATCCGGAAAACCAAGAGACAGTCTTGGAGGACCTTCAGCCAGAATATAACAGACTTAACTGCTGGAACAAGATCCTCTCTAGAGATTCGAATCAAGACGTAGGATCGATAAAACGACCGGACGGCTCTTTTACGGTCTCCAAGAGGCAGACGTTAGAGATCCTCATGCGGAATCACTTCCCAGGTAGCCTGCTTCTAGAGGGTCGCCCGCAACCTTTTCCACTTCCACCTGGCCCGTCTATACGACCAATTAAGGAAGACTGGAGGTTTGCACCTGAGGTGATCACTCCACACTCAATCTTATGGGCGGTAAAGTCTTTCTCCCCATACAAATCACCAGGAGAAGACGGTATTTTTCCTGCCCTGTTGCAAAACGGGAACTGCAGGGAAATTCCCCTCAACCTCAGACAATATGTCTACCAGGTTGGCAAATCCACAGATTTGGCGCTAAATAACTTGGTAGGAAAGATAGGCCATTCTTTACAGCATAAAGATATTGCGCTGACAGCTTTCCTTGATATTGAAGGGGCGTTCAACAATGCCTTGCCCCAATCCCTTTACGCTGCACTTCTGCGAAGGGAAATAAGCAGATTAATCTGCAACTGGATTAAATGCATGCTTGAAAATCGTTTTGTCACATCATCACTGCAGGAGGAGACTGTTAGATTTAGGGTGGTGAAGGAGTGTCCTCAAGGTGGAGTGCTGTCTCAACTTCTTTGGTTACTCTTGGTCGACCTCCTACTGAACAGACTCTGACTCTCCCAGCTGGGGGTGGATTTTCAATGCTATGCCGATGATCTTTTAATAATAGTTAGAGGCTTATTTAAAGAGATTATTTCCAATATCCTTCAGGAAGCTCTTAACATCGTATACAGATGGTGTGAGGAGGAACAGATGTCTGTGAACCCCCACAAAACGGTAATAGTTCCTTTTACGAGAAGGAGGAAGCTTGATAAGCTACGTTATCCAATTTTGGAAGGCGTAATCATTCCGTTTGCTTAGGAGGTAAGCTATCTGGGGATTATCCTTGATAGAAAACTTACCTGGACCTCCCATCTGGAAAGAACAATTAATAAAGCCCTCTGGAATATCAGAAGGGTATGCGCCAAGTCATGGGGAATGAACGATAAACAGATTTACTGGATTTATCAAACGGTGATAAAACCAATGGTCACATATGGTGCAATAGCCTGATAGACGAAGGGGCTCCAGTCTATTGCGGCGGCTAAATTATCTGGACTACAGAGATTAGCTTGTGTGGCTATTACAGGCGCTATGTCATCTACCCCGACAGCGGCAATGGAAAGATCTCTGGGTCTTACTCCTCTCCATATATTGCTGAAGTAGGAGGCCAGAATGACCTCCTACAGAGCTATGTCGGTGGCCAGTCAAATTGAGGGGGAGAAGTTATGGGACCACTCTGGAATGCTGCGAGAGATGAGTACCTACCACACACTTGGAATGCTTTCGGATGTGCTCTCCCCCAGAACTCACATACACAAGTCTTTCAACGTCCTTCTTTCGAGAAGAGACGAATGGGAAAAGGGTGAATCCTCTTTCCAGGGACGGCTTATGTACTGTACACAGATGGTTCAAAGACCCCAAGTGGTGTTTGAGCCGGAGTATACAGCAGAAAACCGAGAGTTGACATCACAGTAAGCCTCGGCAAGTATGCTACCATCTTTCAGGCGGAGGTTTTCGCTATAGAATTGTGTGCAAGAGAGTTGGTAAACCATCATCTTGTCAACAAAAGTATTTACATTTTATTTGACAGCCAGGCAGCTTTAAAAGCACTGAGCTATAACCGGCTGGACTCGAAGTTGGTGTGGAACTGCATCGAATCCTTGGATCGCATTGCTACCAGTAACAGAGTAACCCTACTCTGTGTACCTGGGCATGAAGGGGTGGAGGGCAATGAGAAAACCGACACCCTTGTGAAAAGAGGTGCAGAATCCGAGTTAATTGGATCGGAACTGGGTTAGCTCACTCTAATGCATTTATAGTCAAACCCTCAGGTAGCACCCTATCGCAGATCCTAGAATAGAGTAGAAGTGATTTACGCATCCTAATTGGACTGCTTACAGGGCACTGTCGTCTGCGGTACCATCTGAAGAAGCTAGTTCTGAGTCAAACATCGGACTGTCGCTTCTGCAGTGTGGAAGACGAAACGGCTGAGCATATTTTATGCTCCTGCCCCGCCATGGAAATGAATAGGCTTCGTACGTTTGGTTTTGTACAGCTGGAGCCTACCGACTTCAAGGAAGGTTCACCTAAATCAACCATATGCCTCTGTTGACCGCAGTGGAGGGGCGAGCAAATGCTCCACTCATATTGAACCTACCTACCTACCTAGATATTTTAAAAGTATACATTAAGCTAGTGTATGGGTATCCAGTGGCTAAAAAACCGAAGCACCAGAGCTAGTCTTTCCTTGATAGAGAGCAAACCTAAAATTGGTGTTTTGTTTCTGAATTTTAGGACCAATAAGATTTGGTATCATCACAAAATCACTAGAAGACAAACGACAGAAATTTTTAAATTGTCCAGTATTTTCAATTGCTAGGTCACACAGCAAATCACTGCCACTGTATATGTATATTTCTACTATGAAATATACGTGCCATCCAGTAACGTCTCTTCACTATTCTCTTTTTCATTTTTTTTTTAATGTATCACACAAAATGATAAAAGCAGCAGCTGCAATTTTAGAGTCGCGCATTACTGCAGCATTTAGACGTTTAACGCACATCTGTGTGGGAACGTTCGCAAACGTTCTGCACGGTATTACGCTGCGATCTGCAAACTTTCCCGCTAGAAAGATCGTTGCCACAGATCTCAAGTTTAGAATGCATGTTCTCCTTGACTTCATATAATAGATTATACTTTTTTTGTTGTAATTAAAGTAATAAAAATAATAAATTTAAAAAGGTAAAATTTTTATTTGTATTTTTACACAATATTACTTACTAGTATATAAATTATTATAACATAAGTTTATCAGATTAAATAATATGTATCTCGGATTCACTTTGTGATTTCTGATAAAAAAATTGTTGTGTAGCCGTAACTTGATTAGCATATTTCGAATAAAAATATTTACCACATTCAAAAATTAAATAGAATATAAATAACGTTAAAATAATGCTCAATTTTACAGATATATCATACGTATTTGTATCTACATTATTGATTATTTCAAGTTTATGTGAATTTTCATTTGATGTATTAAATAAATCGGTATTATCATTATCATTACATTGTATTCCATATATATTACTTACATTATAAAATAAACCTGTTTTTAATAATAAAAATTTATTATCACGGTTTATATTAATTAATAATTTACATGGCCAATTATTACCGTTAACATCAATTTCTCTTAACCATACTGTATGCGATAAAATTCCTTTAATATTAACATTACTTAAATTATTATAAGCAATACTTAAAAATTTTAAATTTTTCATATTATGAAAAACATCTTCATTTAAAGAAGATAAATTATTATAACCTAAATTTAATACATTTATAGAATCAAGTCCGTTAAGTGTACCAGCTGTAATATTTATTATTTTATTATAACTTAAATCTAAATCGATTAAAGATTTTAAATTTCTAAAACAACCGAAACTTAATTTTTTTATTTGATTATGATTTAACCATAAATTATTTAATTTATTAAAACCTTCAAACATATTAAAATTAATTTCTTTAAAATTATTGTGACTTAATTCTAATTTTATAAGATTTGAAAGATGTGAAAAATTTTTTATCGTAATAATAGAATTTCGGCTTAAATTTAATAATTTTATATTTATTGGAATATCAGAAAAATCTATATTAGTTAAATTATTTTCTACTAGTGATAATCCTTCTAAAGAATTAATTTTATCGAAATTTTTTATGATTTTTATATGATTATTATCTAATTCTAAAATAGTTAGATTTGATAAATTTGTAAATATATTTCCGGTTATTATAGGACCCATTAAATTATTATTTAAATGTAAAGTATGCAATGATGGTAAATTATTTAATATTAATTTTTTTATTTTATTTGAATTTAATAAAATATTTTGAAGGTTAAATAAATTTGTTATATTAATAAAATTTATATTATTTTGTTCTACATTTAAATTTATTAAAGATGGCGGGAAATTTGTAACATCTAAATCTATTAAATAATTATTATTAATATTAATATCTGTAAGTACTTTATTTTTTATAAATAAAGTAATTGGTACTTGCATTATTACATTATTATTTAAATATACAGTATGAATATTAATTAAAGGAAAAAAAGTATCTATAGGAAATGTATCTATATGATTAGAAGATAAATTTATTTCTTCTAAATTTCCTAAATTTTTAAACGAATCTTTCTGTATATTACTTATTTGATTATTTTGTAAATTTAATTTACGTAAATTATCTACACCAGAAAAACTTTCTGATTCTATCTCGCTTAATAAATTATTTTGTAAATTTAAATAATAAATAGCAAACGATTTAAATGCATTTTCCTTAATTCTTCTTATTTTATTATTAATTAAAATAATTGTAGAAATATTTGCATGTTCGAATGTTTTTTCTTGAATTATTTGGATATTGGCTTCAATTGTTAATTGGGTTAAATTAAAAGAAACAAACATTTCTTTATTGATTTCTGGAAAATTGCTGTTTGTGATTTCCAAGTATAAACTGGATGAATTCAATGTTGACATCACATCTGTGTGGACATCACTAGGTATCATATTAGTACATGTGACGTAACGATATAGAATTCTTTCTATTCTGTATAGAGTCACTGATTTTTTCATCATTTGACATGTTTGTGCAGAATTATGTATAGCAGTTAACACGATGATGGTAAATAATATATTTTTATTGTAATACCTAAAATTAAAAAAAAAACAAATTATTTTATGTTGTCTATTGACGTAACTAAATAGTAATTTTTAAATATTTCCATAAATACAAGAAAAAAAATGTTAAACCGTATGGCTGCATTATACACGTATTAGGTATTTGTAGGTTAGGTTTCACCTCAAAAAAGAAAATAAATACTAAATATGGAAAGTTTGGAACAGGATAAAAACAAATAGTTAAATAAGAAAAAAACGAAAATTACCTATAATTTTTCTACAAAAATTATAATTTTAATTATTGTAATGTACGGATTGCTTTAGGTTTTAGCTAAAACAGCTCATACACTACTTTTCTTTATAAAATAGTATATTTAAAATGATATTTTAATACATATAATGACAATTTTAACTAGAATATTATTTTTCTATAGGTTAATAATTTTTATTTTACTGAAAGTTAAATAAGAAAAAAATCGGTTGTGTCGCCCCAAAACTTTCCCGCCGAGTTTCAAATTTTGATATTTTTTAATTTTTGACAAGTGACAGTTGGAGAAATCATTTTGACTGTTCTGAATAGAGTTTTTCAAGGACTTTTAAATGACATATTGAATGTCATATTCCGTGAGATATTGCATCTGTCATTTTTTGATAGTGACACTTCCGTTTGACAGATGTCGTACAAAAACTAATGGGTTCTTGCGACCAATAACCAAAACCCATATACCAAATTTCAGTTCAATCGGATTTATCGTGGAAGAATACACACAAACAGACAGACAAACAGACAGACAGACAGACAGACAGACAGACAGACCGACTTCCATTTGGAAATGATCTTAATCATCTCAGGTGACCCCAAAATGGATATTTCCATCTTTATTTCGAAATATTTTTTTACCTCGTTCACAATACTTTCCCTTCTCTGAGGTGGGTCGGGAAACTAAAAAAAGTTAAAAATGCTGAAAAAAAGTAAAATAATTATAAAAACGCTAAATATGCAAAAAAATCCCAAAAAATGAAAATACAAATATAAAAAAAAACGAACAAAATAATGGAAAAAATGCAAAAAAAATACAAACATGTACAAAGAAATGTACAATAATACATGAAAATGGTAAAAATTCTAAAAAAAAAGCAAAAAAAGTTTAAAAAGTGTTGAAATAAATTGTTAAAAATGTTTAAAAAAAATCGGCTGTGTCACTCCAGAACTTTCCCGGCTCGACCGTAGAGAATAGGATTATTTTAATTACAAAATACTGAGCATTACATTAATTTGTGGAACACATTAGAAATAGATTGATATTTCAATGTTGATAATGACATAAGCTGCGCATGCGCACATTGTATATCATACTGTTACAATTAGGATCTCCTAAAATCATGTGTGAAAACTATTGGGAATTCGGGAAAAATTTTCATACAATAGTTGTAGGGAATTTTATGCTTTACAACTTTGCACTGAAACATTTTGCACTAAATAGCATAATTTACCTCCAATTGTAAAAAAATGGAAAATTATGAATGTGTATTTTTCTCGCCACCTAGCGGTGAAACTATGAGGAATTCGATAAAAAGTTAAAGACAAAAGTTAAAGAAAATTTGATGCTTTAGAACTATGCATAAGAAAATTTAGCACTAAAATGCATTGTTTGTCCTCAAAATCAAGAAAAACTATAGAAAACCTACATGCACATTTTTACGCGCCATCTAGTGGCGCAACTATTGGAAATTCTGGAAAAAACTTGAGACAAAATATGTGGGGAATTTTATGCTCTAAAATTGTGTATTATAGCATTTTGCACCAATGTGTATTTTTTGTCTCCAAAATCAAGAAAAACTAGAGAAAACATATATGCACATTTTTTACGCGACCTCTAGTGTCGAAACTATTGGAAATTCTAGAAAAAGTTTGAAACAAAAGTTATAGGGAATTTTATGCTCTAAAACTTTGTACTACAATATTTTGCACTAAAGTGTATTGTTTGTACTTAAAATTTAAAAAAAGTAAAAAATTGTTACCCGTGTATTTAATCAATGTCGGTCTTGAGGACCTTCTACTGTACCAATTTAAACCAAAAATTAATGGTCGCATTCCAGGCACACACCCAACCTGCATACCAAATTTCAGCTTGATTGGTCAAACGGTTCGGCAGTTATCGTGGAAGATTACACGCAGACACACAGACACACAGACAGACCATACGCTGGAAATGGTCTCAATGTTTTTGGGGGACCTCAAAATGGATATTTCCATCGATATCTTATTTTTTTTTGGCTCGTTCACCTTACTTTCCCTTTGATGGGTCCGGGAAAGTAAAATCAAAAAAAAAAGTAAAAAAAGTAAAATAATGCTAAAAACGCTAAAAATGCAAAAAAAATCCCAAAAATAAAAAAAATTCTAAAAAACGAATAAAAAAAATGGAAAAAATGCAAAAACAAAAATACAAACACAAAGAAATGCACAATAATACATGAAAAACAAAAAATGAACTAAAAAATGTTAAAAGTTAAAAAATAAGTGATAAAGGAAATTGTAAAGAATGTTAAAAAAAGGCAAAAAAAACTAAAAAAATTTTAAAAAATGCTGAAAAAAAACTAAAATAATGCTAAAAAATGCTAAAAATTAAAAAAAAATGCAAAAAAAATGCCAAAAAATGTAAAAAGAGTCAAAAAAACTAAAATAATGTTAAAAAATACCAAAGATGCAAAAAACGGCAAAAAATTTTAAAAAAATTCCAAAAAGATGTCAAAAAACTTAAAAAAAAGTCAAAATATGCTGAAAAAATAAAATAATGCTAAAAACGTTACAAATTCTAAAAAATCCCAAAATGTAAAAAAAATACAAAAAAAAACACAAATATATGCAAAGAAATGCACAAAAATACATGAAAAACAAAATGAGCTAAAAAATGATAAAAATTATAAAAAAAAAGTTGAAAAAGTGTTAAAAGAAATTATAAAAATTGTTAAAAATAGCTGAGAAAGTATTTGTGGATAAATGATTTTTTTGTTTTTGACAGGTGACAGTTGGAAAAATAATTTTGACTGTTCAGAATAGTTTTTCAAGGGACTACAAGTCGAATTCCGTGACATATTGTATCTGTCATTTGTTGATAGTGACACTTTCGTTTGACAGATGTCGTACAAAAACTGATGGGTTCTTCCGAAATGTAACCCAAACCTGTATACCAAATTTTAGCTCGATCGGATTAAACGTGTGGCCTCTATCGTGGAATACACACAGACAGACAGACAGGCAGACAGGCAGACAGGCAGACAGGCAGACAGGCAGACAGGCAGACAGGCAGACAGGCAGACAGGCAGACAGGCAGACAGGCAGACAGGCAGACAGGCAGACAGGCAGACAGGCAGACAGGCAGACAGGCAGACAGGCAGACAGGCAGACAGGCAGACAGGCAGACAGACAGACAGACAGACAGACAGACAGACAGACAGACAGACAGACAGACAGACAGAGAGACAGACAGACAGACATACAGACAGACAGGCAGGCAGACAGACAGACAGACAGACAGGCAGACAGACAGACAGACAGACAGACAGACAGACAGGCAGACAGACAGACAGACAGGCAGACACACAGACAGACTTCCAACTGGGAATAGTCTTAATCATCTGGATATTTCCATCTTTTCTTATTTTTCACCATTTCTCCTAATTTTTCAGTATTTGTCCCCGTTTATTCCTATTTTTCCTTATTTTTTTATAGTTTTCCGTATTTTTCTCTATTTTCCAATTTTTTTTATTTCCCAGTATTTTTCCCGTTTTTCATTTTTTTTTGTATTTGTCCCTATTTTTATCTATTTTGCCTGTTTTTACAATTTTTTATTTTCTTCTATTTTTTTACTGTTTTCCCATGTTTCCCTATTTTTTCAGATTTTTCTCTAATTTTCCTAATTTTATTTCCTGATTTTTCCCTATTCTGCCATCTTTTTTCCTACTTTTCCCAATTTTTCGTAATTGGTCTGTTTTTCATTATATTTTTTCTTGTTTTTCTCTATTATTTTCTATTTTTTTTTGCTGTTTTCCCGTTTTCCATTATTTTCCGTTAGTTTTTCCTATTTTCCACTATTTTCTTATATATTTCTCTATTTTACTCTAATTTTCTTATTTTTTCCTATTTTTTACTTTTTATCCCTATTTGTACCTATTTTTCTCTATTTTGCTTTCTTTTTTCTAATTTTTCCCTATTATTTATTATTATTTTCACTTACTTTCTTGCTATTTTTAACTATTTTCACCATTTTTCTCTACCTTTTCCGTATTTTTCCATATTTTGTATTTATTCCTATTTTTACCAAATTGCCCAATTTTTTCCTGATTTGCCCTATTTTTTTATAATCTTTCTTATTTTCCCCAATTTTTCACTATTTTCCCAGTTTTTCTCTAGTTTTTTCATATTTTCTGCTATTTTTCACTTTTTTTGCGAAATTTTCCTATCTTTCACTGTTTTGGATAATTTTTCGAATTTTCTCTATTGTTCGCTATGTTTTCTATTTTTTCTCTAAATTACCCTTTTATCAATATTTTTACCAAAGTTTCCTTTTTGTCACTATTTTCTCGATTGTTCTTTGTTTGTTCCCGCACTAGTGCGGAAAAGTATAAATTTTTTCATCAAATCAAAAATTCATCAAGAACCGACAGGAATCAAACGAACAATCACGTAGTCACGTTTGCCAACATTCTATAAATAAAAAATGACAGACATAATTGTCAGCTGATTAACCCCACTTTAGTGATGTGTCAAAAAGTCGAATTAGAGTTAATTTTTTCCGCTACAATGTGCTGAAAACAAGTAAATACAAGCATTTGTAGTATTTTGATAATAATTAGGAAGACATTTGTGTTTGGAAAAAATCAAAAAACTAGAGAAATGAGAAAAAAAAGAAAAAACCGAAAAATTGAAAAAAATCAGAAGAATAAGAAAAAATGAGAAAAAATTAACAAAGGAAAAAATTAGAAAAATAAGAAATAATTGAGGAAAGATTAAAAATATTCAGACTAATGAGAAAACACGAAAAAAATTAGAAGAATCGAAAAAAAAAAAAAAAAAAAAAAAAAAAAAAAAAAAAAAAAAAAAAAAAAAAAAAAAAAAAAAAAAATGGAAAGAACTAAAATCAAAAGATTTTGAAAACAAAAAATGAAAAATAAAATAATTTTGGGTTTTTAGGTTTTTTTTACAATTTTTTTGATTTTTCGGTATTTTACAAAGAACATTAAGAAAGTCGGAAACATTGTAAACAGAAAAAAATTTAAATAAATCACAAAAAATCTAAAGCAGAGAAAAATCTCATTAAAATCTCAAAAATTTCGCAAGTAATCGCAAAAAATTAGAGGAATAAAAAAAATGAGAAAAAATTATTAAAAAAATTGAAAAAAAAAATGGAGCAATGAGGAAAAAATGTGGAAAATTAGAAAAAATCGAAAAAATCAGAAAAAAAAACAGAAAAAATCAGAAAAGACCGGAAAAATAGGAAAAAAAAAGAAAAAATTAAAAGAAAACTATTGGAAAAAAATGAAAAATAATACTGTGAAATACGGAAAAAGCGAAAAAATTAAAAAAATAATAACAAAAAAATAATAACAAAAATTAAAATCCCCAAAATTAGAAAATAAAAAAAAAATTGAAAAAAAATAGAGCAATGAGAAAAAAATGTGGAAAAATTTGAAAAAATCGACAAAATCAGAAAAAAAAACAGAAAAAATCAGAAAAAAACGGAAAAATAGGAAAAAAAAAGAAAAAATTAAAAGAAAACTATTGGAAAAAAATGAAAAATAATACTGTGAAATACGGAAAAAGCGAAAAAATTAAAAAAATAATAACAAAAAAATAATAACAAAAATTAAAATCCCCAAAATTAGAAAATAAAAAAAATTGAAAAAAAATAGAGCAATGAGAAAAAAATGTGGAAAAATTTGAAAAAATCGACAAAATCAGAAAAAAAAAACAGAAAAAATCAGAAAAAACCGGAAAAATAGGAAAAAAAAGAAAAAATTAAAAGAAAAATATTGGAAAAAAATGAAAAATAATACTGTGAAATACGGAAAAAGCGAAAAAATTAAAAAAATAATAACAAAAAAATAATAACAAAAATTAAAATCCCCAAAATTAGAAAATAAAAAAAAATTGAAAAAAAATAGAGCAATGAGAAAAAAATGTGGAAAAATTTGAAAAAATCGACAAAATCAGAAAAAAAAACAGAAAAAATCAGAAAAAACCGGAAAAATAGGAAAAAAAAAAGAAAAAATTAAAAGAAAACTATTGGAAAAAAATGAAAAATAATACTGTGAAATACGGAAAAAGCGAAAAAATTAAAAAAATAATAACAAAAAAATAATAACAAAAATTAAAATCCCCAAAATTAGAAAATAAAAAAAAATTGAAAAAAAATAGAGCAATGAGAAAAAAATGTGGAAAAATTTGAAAAAATCGACAAAATCAGAAAAAAAAACAGAAAAAATCAGAAAAAACCGGAAAAATAGGAAAAAAAAAAGAAAAAATTAAAAGAAAACTATTGGAAAAAAATGAAAAATAATACTGTGAAATACGGAAAAAGCGAAAAAATTATAAAAATAATAACAAAAAAATAATAACAAAAATTAAAATCCCCAAAATTAGAAAATAAAAAAAATTGAAAAAAAATAGAGCAATGAGAAAAAAATGTGGAAAAATTTGAAAAAATCGACAAAATCAGAAAAAAAAAACAGAAAAAATCAGAAAAAACCGGAAAAATAGGAAAAAAAAGAAAAAATTAAAAGAAAACTATTGGAAAAAAATGAAAAATAATACTGTGAAATACGGAAAAAGCGAACAAATTAAAAAAATAATAACAAAAATTAAAATCCCCAAAATTAGAAAATAAAAAAAAATTGAAAAAAAATAGAGCAATGAGAAAAAAATGTGGAAAAATTTGGAAAAATCGACAAAATCAGAAAAAAAAACAGAAAAAATCAGAAAAAACCGGAAAAATAGGAAAAAAAAGAAAAAATTAAAAGAAAACTATTGGAAAAAAATGAAAAATAATACTGTGAAATACGGAAAAAGCGAACAAATTAAAAAAATAATAACAAAAAAATAATAACAAAAATTAAAATCCCCAAAATTAGAAAATAAAAAAAAATTGAAAAAAAATAGAGCAATGAGAAAAAAATGTGGAAAAATTTGGAAAAATCGACAAAATCAGAAAAAATAACAGAAAAAACCGGAAAAATAGGAAAAAAAAGAAAAAATTAAAAGAAAACTATTGGAAAAAAATGAAAAATAATACTGTGAAATACGGAAAAAGCGAAAAAATTAAAAAAATAATAACAAAAAAATAATAACAAAAATTAAAATCCCCAAAATTAGAAAATAAAAAAAAATTGAAAAAAAATAGAGCAATGAGAAAAAAATGTGGAAAAATTTGAAAAAATCGACAAAATCAGAAAAAAAAAACAGAAAAAATCAGAAAAAACCGGAAAAATGGGAAAAAAAAAGAAAAAATTAAAAGAAAACTATTGGAAAAAAATGAAAAATAATACTGTGAAATACGGAAAAAGCGAAAAAATTAAAAAAATAATAACAAAAAAATAATAACAAAAATTAAAATCCCCAAAATTAGAAAATAAAAAAAAATTGAAAAAAAATAGAGCAATGAGAAAAAAATGTGGAAAAATTTGAAAAAATCGACAAAATCAGAAAAAAAAAACAGAAAAAATCAGAAAAAACCGGAAAAATGGGAAAAAAAAAGAAAAAATTAAAAGAAAACTATTGGAAAAAAATGAAAAATAATACTGTGAAATACGGAAAAAGCGAAAGTCTCAACAAAATGCAAATAACAAAGAACAATAAAAAAAAGAAACAAAAAAAAAATCGAAAAAATTGAAATAAATTTCAAAGAATCTATAAAACACAAAAAATGGTAAATAATCGCAAAAATGAGAAGAATAAAAATATGAGAAAAAATTAGATAAAAAAATAGACCAATGAGGAAAAAATGTTAAAAAATTAAAAAAAATCAAAAAAAAAACAGAAAAAACCGAAGAAAATCAGAAATAAGAAAAAAAAATAAAAATATTGGAAATAATTAAAAATAAAAGTATAAAAATCCAAAAAAATATCAAAAAAATGCAAAGAAAAAACAAAAAACGATCAAAAAATCAGAAACATTGTCAACAGAAAAAATGTTTTTTAAAAAAATCGGAAGAATTGAAATAAATCGCAAAAAATCTAAAGCACAAAACGCACCAAAATCCCCAAAAAATCACAAAAACTCGGAGAAATAAAAAAATGAGAAAAAACTAGAAAAGAAAAAAAAATTGAAGTAAAAACCAGAGCAATGAGAAAAAAATGTTTTCAAATACAAGTCAAAAAAATCTGAAAATACCGGAAAAATATAAAAACCAAAAAATGAGAAAAATAGAAGTAAAATCAAAACACGTTAGAAAAAAAAAATTTAACAAAAAATCCGAAAAACACCAATTTTAATTAGTTTCCAATATATATCAAGAATTTAAAAAAAATAGAAAAATGGGAGAACCTTAATTTTAAATAAATTTATTATATTTTTTGCTAAATGTTTATAATACAAATTGTAAAAGTATGTATTATTTAAAAAATAAAAAAAAAATTAAAAATTCTTGAACAATAAGTGCCTAAAGTTTAAAATAAGAATCGCGAAATAATTTTTTTTCTGGACCATGTTGAGATTATTTGTTCATATTTTTAATGTTTTTATATAGTACTTAAAACACATTTTAAGCATAAAAAAAATTAAAGACCCATTTTAAAAATTGTAAATTTTATATTAAAAAATATCGCAGCGCACCTCAGATTTTGTTGGTGTCAATCTAATCGATTAATTAGGCTTTATTGATTAAAAATAATACTTACATTTGTATATTTTTAAAGTATCTATATATAAACTATTTATTTATTTAAACAATAACTGATGAATTTCACTAGTATGTGCATCTAAAATAATCTTCAGACTAAATATAAACAATCACATTTCCTTTATGTTGGATATATTTGTTAAGATAAAATGACACCCTTACCGGAACTGACCATCTCGAAAAACTTTGATTAAAATTTATTAATTATGATATATTGTTTTTATTTAAAAATTGGTTAGTCCTAATAAATTTTAGATTTATATTAAATTTAAGAAAAAAAAATATCTGCATATTATATAAGTAAAATATTAGTAGTTTTACTTTCCCGGTCACATTAAAGGGAAAGTATAGTGAACGAGAAAAAAAATTCGAGCATAAAATTTCCTACAATTTTTATATCAAACTTTTACCAAAATTTCTAATTGCTGCGCCAGTAGAGGGCGTGCAAAAAATGTACATGTATATAGTTTTTACGTTGTTTTTCCAAATTTTGAGAACAAACAATGCACTTTGGTGTAAAATTTCCTAGTGCTAAGTTGTAGAGCTAAAAATTTCTTTAACTTTTATATTTAAGTTTTTTCAGAATTCCCCATAGTTTCGCCGCTAGATGGCGTAAAATATACACATTTAGACTTCGTCTTTTACTTTCCCGGACCCATCAAAGGGAAAGTAAGGTGAACGAGCAAAAAAAAAATCGAGATATCGATGGAAATATCCATTTTGAGCTCCCCCAAGAAGATTGAGACCATTTCCAGCGTATGGTCTGTCTGTGTGTCTGTGTGTCTGTGTGTAATCTTCCACGATAACTGACCAATCAAGCTGAAATTTGGTATGGAAGGTCGGTGTGTGCCTAGAATACGACCATTAGTTTTTGGTTTAAATTGGTACAATAGAAGGTCCTCATGACCAACATTGATTAAATACACATGTAACAATTTTTTACTTTATTTAAATTTTAAGGACAAACAATACATTTTAGTGCAATATGTTGTAGTACAAAGTTTTAGAACATAAAATTCTCTATAACTTTTGTCTCAAACTTTTTCTAAAATCTCCAATAGTTTCGCCACTAGAGGGCCCGTAAAAATGTGCATGTAGGTTTTCTCTAGTTTTTCTTGATTTTGAGGACAAACAATGTATTTAGTGATAAATTTTCTTGTGCAAAGTTGTAAAGCATCAAATTTTCTTTAACTTTTATGTTTAAATTTTATCGAATTCCTCATAGTTTCGCCGCTAGATGGCGAGAAAAATACACATTTAAAATTCCCTACAACTATTGTATGAAAATTTTTCCCGAATTCCCAATAGTTTTCACACATGATTTTAGGAGATCCTAATTGTAGCAGTATTATATATAACGTACGCATGCGCAGCTTATGTCATTACCAACATTGAAATATTAATTCACCATCGGCTCGCTATTTTTAATGTGTTCCATAAATCAGTGTAATGTTTAGTATTTTGTAATTAAAATAATAATAATAAATAACATATTCTCTACAGTCGAGCCGGGAAAGTCCTGGGGTGACACAGCCGATTTTTTTTAGTTGGTTACAATTTTTTTCGGTTTTTTGGTTGTTTTTTACGATTTTTTATCATTTTTTACGATCATTTTCGAGATTTTTTTGCATTTTTCCCCGATTTGTCCACATTTTTATAATTTCTTTAGATGATTGCAATTTTTTCGTTTTTTTTTTTTGGTTGTTTTTTACGATTTTTTATCATTTTTTACGATTATTTTCGAGATTTTTTTGCATTTTTCCCCGATTTGTCCACATTTTTTTAATTTCTTTAGATGATTACAATTTTTTCGTTTTTTTTGGTTGTTTTTTACGATTTTTTATCATTTTTTACGATTATTTTCGAGATTTTTTTGCATTTTTCCCCGATTTGTCCACATTTTTTTAATTTCTTTAGATGATTGCAATTTTTTCGTTTTTTTTGGTTGTTTTTTACGATTTTTTATCATTTTTTACGATTATTTTCGAGATTTTTTTGCATTTTTCCCCGATTTGTCCACATTTTTTTAATTTCTTTAGATGATTACAATTTTTTCGTTTTTTTTGGTTGTTTTTTACGATTTTTTATCATTTTTTACGATTATTTTCGAGATTTTTTTGCATTTTTCCCCGATTTGTCCACATTTTTTTAATTTCTTTAGATGATTACAATTTTTTCGTTTTTTTTGGTTGTTTTTTACGATTTTTTATCATTTTTTACGATTATTTTCGAGATTTTTTTGCATTTTTCCCCGATTTGTCCACATTTTTTTAATTTCTTTAGATGATTACAATTTTTTCGTTTTTTTTGGTTGTTTTTTACGATTTTTTATCATTTTTTACGATTATTTTCGAGATTTTTTTGCATTTTTCCCCGATTTGTCCACATTTTTTTAATTTCTTTAGCTGATTGCAATTTTTTCGTTTTTTTTGGTTGTTTTTTACGATTTTTTATCATTTTTTACGATTATTTTCGAGATTTTTTTGCATTTTTCCCCGATTTGTCCTTATTTTTTTAATTTTTTTAGATGATTGCAATTTTTTCGTTTTTTTTTGGTTGTTTTTTACGATTTTTCATCATTTTTTACGATTATTTTCGAGATTTGTCCACATTTTTTTAATTTTTTTAGATGATTGCAATTTTTTCGTTTTTTTTTGGTTGTTTTTTACGATTTTTTATCATTTTTTACGATTATTTTCGAGATTTTTTTGCATTTTTCCCCGATTTGTCCACATTTTTTTAATTTCTTTAGATGATTACAATTTTTTCGTTTTTTTTGGTTGTTTTTTACGATTTTTTATCATTTTTTACGATTATTTTCGAGATTTTTTTGCATTTTTCCCCGATTTGTCCTTATTTTTTTAATTTCTTTAGATGATTGCAATTTTTTCGTTTTTTTTTGGTTGTTTTTTACGATTTTTAATCATTTTTTACGATCATTTTCGAGATTTTTTTGCATTTTTCCCCGATTTGTCCACATTTTTTTAATTTCTTTAGATGATTGCAATTTTTTTGTTTTTTTTTGGTTGTTTTTTACGATTTTTAATCATTTTTTACGATCATTTTCGAGATTTTTTTGCATTTTTCCCCGATTTGTCCACATTTTTTTAATTGCTTTAGATGATTACAATTTTTTCGTTTTTTTTGGTTGTTTTTTTACGATTTTTTATCATTTTTTACGATTATTTTCGAGATTTTTTTGCATTTTTCCCCGATTTGTCCACATTTTTTTAATTTCTTTATATGATTGCAATTTTTTCGTTTTTTTTTTGGTTGTTTTTTACGATTTTTTATCATTTTTTACGATTATTTTCGTGATTTTTTTACATTTTTCCCCGATTTGTCCACATTTTTTTAATTTCTTTAGATGATTGCAATTTTTTCGTTTTTTTTGGTTGTTTTTTTACGATTTTTTATCATTTTTTACGATTATTTTCGAGATTTTTTTGCATTTTTCCCCGATTTGTCCACATTTTTTTAATTTCTTTAGATGATTACAACTTTTTCGTTTTTTTTTGGTTGTTTTTTACGATTTTTTATCATTTTTTACGATCATTTTCGAGATTTTTTTACATTTTTCCCCGATTTGTCCACATTTTTTTAATTTCTTAAGATGATTGCAATTTTTTCGTTTTTTTTGGTTGTTTTTTACGATTTTTTATCATTTTTTACGATTATTTTCGAGATTTTTTTGCATTTTTCCCCGATTTGTCCACATTTT
Organism: Neocrepidodera transversa; assembly: GCA_963243735.1. Lineage (NCBI taxonomy): Eukaryota > Metazoa > Arthropoda > Insecta > Coleoptera > Chrysomelidae > Neocrepidodera > Neocrepidodera transversa. The sequence continues at coordinate 19,032,705 of OY725352.1, read as the reverse complement.
TTTAATTTCTTTAGATGATTGCAATTTTTTCGTTTTTTTTGGTTGTTTTTTACGATTTTTTATCATTTTTTACGATTATTTTCGAGATTTTTTTGCATTTTTCCCCGATTTGTCCACATTTTTTTAATTTCTTTAGATGATTACAATTTTTTCGTTTTTTTTGGTTGTTTTTTACGATTTTTTATCATTTTTTACGATTATTTTCGAGATTTTTTTGCATTTTTCCCCGATTTGTCCACATTTTTTTAATTTCTTTAGATGATTGCAATTTTTTTGTTTTTTTTTGGTTGTTTTTTACGATTTTTAATCATTTTTTACGATCATTTTCGAGATTTTTTTGCATTTTTCCCCGATTTGTCCACATTTTTTTAATTTCTTTAGATGATTGCAATTTTTTCGTTTTTTTTTTGGTTGTTTTTTTACGATTTTTTATCATTTTTTACGATTATTTTCGAGATTTTTTTACATTTTTCCCCGATTTGTCCACATTTTTTTAATTTCTTTAGATGATTGCAATTTTTTCGTTTTTTTTGGTTGTTTTTTACGATTTTTTATCATTTTTTACGATTATTTTCGAGATTTTTTTGCATTTTTCCCCGATTTGTCCACATTTTTTTAATTTCTTTAGATGATTACAATTTTTTCGTTTTTTTTGGTTGTTTTTTACGATTTTTTATCATTTTTTACGATTATTTTCGAGATTTTTTTGCATTTTTCCCCGATTTGTCCACATTTTTTTAATTTCTTTATATGATTGCAATTTTTTCGTTTTTTTTTGGTTGTTTTTTACGATTTTTTATCATTTTTTACGATTATTTTCGAGATTTTTTTGCATTTTTCCCCGATTTGTCCACATTTTTTTAATTTCTTTAGATGATTGCAATTTTTTCGTTTTTTTTTGGTTGTTTTTTACGATTTTTTATCATTTTTTACGATTATTTTCGAGATTTTTTTGCATTTTTCCCCGATTTGTCCACATTTTTTAATTTCTTTAGATGATTGCAATTTTTTCGTTTTTTTTTGGTTGTTTTTTTACGATTTTTTATCATTTTTTACGATCATTTTCGAGATTTTTTTGCATTTTTCCCCGATTTGTCCACATTTTTTAATTTCTTTAGATGATTGCAATTTTTTCGTTTTTTTTTGGTTGTTTTTTTACGATTTTTTATCATTTTTTACGATTATTTTCGAGATTTTTTTACATTTTTCCCCGATTTGTCCACATTTTTTTAATTTCTTTAGATGATTGCAATTTTTTCGTTTTTTTTTTGGTTGTTTTTTTACGATTTTTTATCATTTTTTACGATTATTTTCGAGATTTTTTTACATTTTTCCCCGATTTGTCCACATTTTTTTAATTTCTTTAGATGATTGCAATTTTTTCGTTTTTTTTGGTTGTTTTTTTACGATTTTTTATCATTTTTTACGATTATTTTAGAGATTTTTTTGCAATTTTCCCCGATTTGTCCACATTTTTTTAATTTCTTTATATGATTGCAATTTTTTCGTTTTTTTTTGGTTGTTTTTTACGATTTTTTATCATTTTTTACGATTATTTTCGAGATTTTTTTGCATTTTTCCCCGATTTGTCCACATTTTTTTAATTTCTTTAGATGATTGCAATTTTTTCGTTTTTTTTTGGTTGTTTTTTACGATTTTTTATCATTTTTTACGATTATTTTCGAGATTTTTTTGCATTTTTCCCCGATTTGTCCACATTTTTTAATTTCTTTAGATGATTGCAATTTTTTCGTTTTTTTTTGGTTGTTTTTTTACGATTTTTTATCATTTTTTACGATCATTTTCGAGATTTTTTTGCATTTTTCCCCGATTTGTCCACATTTTTTAATTTCTTTAGATGATTGCAATTTTTTCGTTTTTTTTTGGTTGTTTTTTTACGATTTTTTATCATTTTTTACGATTATTTTAGAGATTTTTTTGCAATTTTCCCCGATTTGTCCACATTTTTTTAATTTCTTTAGATGATTGCAATTTTTTCGTTTTTTTTGGTTGTTTTTTACGATTTTTTATCATTTTTTACGATTATTTTAGAGATTTTTTTGCAATTTTCCCCGATTTGTCCACATTTTTTTAATTTCTTTAGATGATTGCAATTTTTTCGTTTTTTTTGGTTGTTTTTTACGATTTTTTATCATTTTTTACGATTATTTTCGAGATTTTTTTGCATTTTTCCCCGATTTGTCCACATTTTTTTAATTTCTTTAGATGATTGCAATTTTTTCGTTTTTTTTTGGTTGTTTTTTTACGATTTTTTATCATTTTTTACGATTATTTTCGAGATTTTTTTGCATTTTTCCCCGATTTGTCCACATTTTTTTAATTTCTTTAGATGATTGCAATTTTTTCGTTTTTTTTGGTTGTTTTTTTACGATTTTTTATCATTTTTTACGATTATTTTCGAGATTTTTTTGCATTTTTCCCCGATTTGTCAACATTTTTTTAATTTCTTTAGATGATTGCAATTTTTTCGTTTTTTTTTGGTTGTTTTTTACGATTTTTTATCATTTTTTACGATTATTTTCGAGATTTTTTTACATTTTTCCCCGATTTGTCAACATTTTTTTAATTTCTTTAGATGATTGCAATTTTTTCGTTTTTTTTGGTTGTTTTTTACGATTTTTTATCATTTTTTACGATTATTTTCGAGATTTTTTTGCATTTTTCCCCGATTTGTCCACATTTTTTTAATTTCTTTAGATGATTGCAATTTTTTCGTTTTTTTTTGGTTGTTTTTTACGATTTTTTATCATTTTTTACGATTATTTTCGAGATTTTTTTGCATTTTTCCCCGATTTGTCCACATTTTTTTAATTTCTTTAGATGATTGCAATTTTTTCGTTTTTTTTTGGTTGTTTTTTACGATTTTTCATCATTTTTTACGATTATTTTCGAGATTTTTTTGCATTTTTCCCCGATTTGTCAACATTTTTTTAATTTCTTTAGATGATTACAATTTTTTCGTTTTTTTTGGTTGTTTTTTTACGATTTTTTATCATTTTTTACGATTATTTTCGAGATTTTTTTACATTTTTCCCCGATTTGTCCACATTTTTTTAATTTCTTTAGATGATTGCAATTTTTTCGTTTTTTTTGGTTGTTTTTTTACGATTTTTTATCATTTTTTACGATTATTTTCGAGATTTTTTTGCATTTTTCCCCGATTTGTCCACATTTTTTTAATTTCTTTAGATGATTGCAATTATTTCGTTTTTTTTGGTTGTTTTTTTACGATTTTTTATCATTTTTTACGATTATTTTCGAGATTTTTTTGCATTTTTCCCCGATTTGTCCACATTTTTTTAATTTCTTTAGATGATTGCAATTATTTCGTTTTTTTTGGTTGTTTTTTTACGATTTTTTATCATTTTTTACGATTATTTTCTAGATTTTTTTGCATTTTTCCCCGATTTGTCCACATTTTTTTAATTTCTTTAGATGATTGTAATTTTTTCGTTTTTTTTGGTTGTTTTTTTACGATTTTTTATCATTTTTTACGATTATTTTCGAGATTTTTTTGCATTTTTCCCCGATTTGTCCACATTTTTTTAATTTCTTTAGATGATTGCAATTATTTCGTTTTTTTTGGTTGTTTTTTACGATTTTTCATCATTTTTTACGATTATTTTCTAGATTTTTTTGCATTTTTCCCCGATTTGTCCACATTTTTTTAATTTCTTTAGATGATTGCAATTATTTCGTTTTTTTTGGTTGTTTTTTACGATTTTTCATCATTTTTTACGATTATTTTCGAGATTTTTTTGCATTTTTCCCCGATTTGTCCACATTTTTTTAATTTCTTTAGATGATTACAATTTTTTCGTTTTTTTTGGTTGTTTTTTTACGATTTTTTATCATTTTTTACGATTATTTTCGAGATTTTTTTGCATTTTTCCCCGATTTGTCCACATTTTTTTAATTTCTTTAGATGATTGCAATTATTTCGTTTTTTTTGGTTGTTTTTTTACGATTTTTTATCATTTTTTACGATTATTTTCTAGATTTTTTTGCATTTTTCCCCGATTTGTCCACATTTTTTTAATTTCTTTAGATGATTGTAATTTTTTCGTTTTTTTTGGTTGTTTTTTTACGATTTTTTATCATTTTTTACGATTATTTTCGAGATTTTTTTGCATTTTTCCCCGATTTGTCCACATTTTTTTAATTTCTTTAGATGATTGTAATTTTTTCGTTTTTTTTGGTTGTTTTTTTACGATTTTTTATCATTTTTTACGATTATTTTCGAGATTTTTTTGCATTTTTCCCCGATTTGTCCACATTTTTTTAATTTCTTTAGATGATTGTAATTTTTTCGTTTTTTTTGGTTGTTTTTTTACGATTTTTCATCATTTTTTACGATTATTTTCTAGATTTTTTTGCATTTTTCCCCGATTTGTCCACATTTTTTTAATTTCTTTAGATGATTGTAATTTTTTCGTTTTTTTTGGTTGTTTTTTTACGATTTTTTATCATTTTTTACGATTATTTTCTAGATTTTTTTGCATTTTTCCCCGATTTGTCCACATTTTTTTAATTTCTTTAGATGATTGCAATTATTTCGTTTTTTTTGGTTGTTTTTTACGATTTTTCATCATTTTTTACGATTATTTTCTAGATTTTTTTGCATTTTTCCCCGATTTGTCCACATTTTTTTAATTTCTTTAGATGATTGCAATTATTTCGTTTTTTTTGGTTGTTTTTTTACGATTTTTTATCATTTTTTACGATTATTTTCGAGATTTTTTTGCATTTTTCCCCGATTTGTCCACATTTTTTTAATTTCTTTAGATGATTGTAATTTTTTCGTTTTTTTTGGTTGTTTTTTACGATTTTTCATCATTTTTTACGATTATTTTCGAGATTTTTTTGCATTTTTCCCCGATTTGTCCACATTTTTTTAATTTCTTTAGATGATTGCAATTATTTCGTTTTTTTTGGTTGTTTTTTTACGATTTTTTATCATTTTTTACGATTATTTTCGAGATTTTTTTGCATTTTTCCCCGATTTGTCCACATTTTTTTAATTTCTTTAGATGATTGTAATTTTTTCGTTTTTTTTGGTTGTTTTTTTACGATTTTTTATCATTTTTTACGATTATTTTCTAGATTTTTTTGCATTTTTCCCCGATTTGTCCACATTTTTTTAATTTCTTTAGATGATTGTAATTTTTTCGTTTTTTTTGGTTGTTTTTTTACGATTTTTTATCATTTTTTACGATTATTTTCTAGATTTTTTTGCATTTTTCCCCGATTTGTCCACATTTTTTTAATTTCTTTAGATGATTGTAATTTTTTCGTTTTTTTTGGTTGTTTTTTTACGATTTTTTATCATTTTTTACGATTATTTTCTAGATTTTTTTGCATTTTTCCCCGATTTGTCCACATTTTTTTAATTTCTTTAGATGATTGCAATTATTTCGTTTTTTTTGGTTGTTTTTTACGATTTTTCATCATTTTTTACGATTATTTTCGAGATTTTTTTGCATTTTTCCCCGATTTGTCCACATTTTTTTAATTTCTTTAGATGATTGCAATTATTTCGTTTTTTTTGGTTGTTTTTTTACGATTTTTTATCATTTTTTACGATTATTTTCTAGATTTTTTTGCATTTTTCCCCGATTTGTCCACATTTTTTTAATTTCTTTAGATGATTGTAATTTTTTCGTTTTTTTTGGTTGTTTTTTTACGATTTTTTATCATTTTTTACGATTATTTTCGAGATTTTTTTGCATTTTTCCCCGATTTGTCCACATTTTTTTAATTTCTTTAGATGATTGCAATTATTTCGTTTTTTTTGGTTGTTTTTTACGATTTTTTATCATTTTTTACGATCATTTTCGAGATTTTTTTGCATTTTTCCCCGATTTGTCAACATTTTTTTAATTTCTTTAGATGATTGCAATTTTTTCGTTTTTTTTTGGTTGTTTTTTACGATTTTTTATCATTTTTTACGATTATTTTCGAGATTTTTTTGCATTTTTCCCCGATTTGTCAACATTTTTTTAATTTCTTTAGATGATTGCAATTTTTTCGTTTTTTTTTGGTTGTTTTTTACGATTTTTTATCATTTTTTACGGTTATTTTCCAGATTTTTTTGCATTTTTCCCCGATTTGTCCACATTTTTTTAATTTCTTTAGATGATTGCAATTTTTTCGTTTTTTTTTGGTTGTTTTTTACGATTTTTTATCATTTTTTACGATTATTTTCCAGATTTTTTTGCATTTTTCCCCGATTTGTCCACATTTTTTTAATTTCTTTAGATGATTGCAATTTTTTCGTTTTTTTTTGGTTGTTTTTTACGATTTTTTATCATTTTTTACGATTATTTTCCAGATTTTTTTGCATTTTTCCCCGATTTGTCAACATTTTTTTAATTTCTTTAGATGATTGCAATTATTTCGTTTTTTTTGGTTGTTTTTTTACGATTTTTTATCATTTTTTACGATTATTTTCGAGATTTTTTTGCATTTTTCCCCGATTTGTCAACATTTTTTTAATTTCTTTAGATGATTGCAATTATTTCGTTTTTTTTGGTTGTTTTTTACGATTTTTCATCATTTTTTACGATTATTTTCGAGATTTTTTTGCATTTTTCCCCGATTTGTCCACATTTTTTTAATTTCTTTAGATGATTGCAATTATTTCGTTTTTTTTGGTTGTTTTTTTACGATTTTTTATCATTTTTTACGATTATTTTCTAGATTTTTTTGCATTTTTCCCCGATTTGTCCACATTTTTTAATTTCTTTAGATGATTGTAATTTTTTCGTTTTTTTTGGTTGTTTTTTTACGATTTTTTATCATTTTTTACGATTATTTTCGAGATTTTTTTGCATTTTTCCCCGATTTGTCCACATTTTTTTAATTTCTTTAGATGATTGTAATTTTTTCGTTTTTTTTGGTTGTTTTTTACGATTTTTTATCATTTTTTACGATTATTTTCGAGATTTTTTTGCATTTTTCCCCGATTTGTCCACATTTTTTTAATTTCTTTAGATGATTGCAATTATTTCGTTTTTTTTGGTTGTTTTTTACGATTTTTCATCATTTTTTACGATTATTTTCGAGATTTTTTTGCATTTTTCCCCGATTTGTCAACATTTTTTTAATTTCTTTAGATGATTGCAATTATTTCGTTTTTTTTGGTTGTTTTTTACGATTTTTCATCATTTTTTACGATTATTTTCGAGATTTTTTTGCATTTTTCCCCGATTTGTCCACATTTTTTTAATTTCTTTAGATGATTGTAATTTTTTCGTTTTTTTTGGTTGTTTTTTTACGATTTTTTATCATTTTTTACGATTATTTTCGAGATTTTTTTGCATTTTTCCCCGATTTGTCCACATTTTTTTAATTTCTTTAGATGATTGTAATTTTTTCGTTTTTTTTGGTTGTTTTTTTACGATTTTTTATCATTTTTTACGATTATTTTCTAGATTTTTTTGCATTTTTCCCCGATTTGTCCACATTTTTTTAATTTCTTTAGATGATTGTAATTTTTTCGTTTTTTTTGGTTGTTTTTTTACGATTTTTTATCATTTTTTACGATTATTTTCTAGATTTTTTTGCATTTTTCCCCGATTTGTCCACATTTTTTTAATTTCTTTAGATGATTGTAATTTTTTCGTTTTTTTTGGTTGTTTTTTTACGATTTTTTATCATTTTTTACGATTATTTTCGAGATTTTTTTGCATTTTTCCCCGATTTGTCCACATTTTTTTAATTTCTTTAGATGATTGTAATTTTTTCGTTTTTTTTGGTTGTTTTTTTACGATTTTTTATCATTTTTTACGATTATTTTCGAGATTTTTTTGCATTTTTCCCCGATTTGTCCACATTTTTTTAATTTCTTTAGATGATTGTAATTTTTTCGTTTTTTTTGGTTGTTTTTTTACGATTTTTTATCATTTTTTACGATTATTTTCGAGATTTTTTTGCATTTTTCCCCGATTTGTCCACATTTTTTTAATTTCTTTAGATGATTGTAATTTTTTCGTTTTTTTTGGTTGTTTTTTTACGATTTTTTATCATTTTTTACGATTATTTTCGAGATTTTTTTGCATTTTTCCCCGATTTGTCCACATTTTTTTAATTTCTTTAGATGATTGTAATTTTTTCGTTTTTTTTGGTTGTTTTTTTACGATTTTTCATCATTTTTTACGATTATTTTCGAGATTTTTTTGCATTTTTCCCCGATTTGTCCACATTTTTTTAATTTCTTTAGATGATTGCAATTATTTCGTTTTTTTTGGTTGTTTTTTTACGATTTTTTATCATTTTTTACGATTATTTTCGAGATTTTTTTGCATTTTTCCCCGATTTGTCCACATTTTTTTAATTTCTTTAGATGATTGTAATTTTTTCGTTTTTTTTGGTTGTTTTTTTACGATTTTTCATCATTTTTTACGATTATTTTCTAGATTTTTTTGCATTTTTCCCCGATTTGTCCACATTTTTTTAATTTCTTTAGATGATTGTAATTTTTTCGTTTTTTTTGGTTGTTTTTTACGATTTTTTACGATTATTTTCGAGATTTTTTTGCATTTTTCCCCGATTTGTCCACATTTTTTTAATTTCTTTAGATGATTGTAATTTTTTCGTTTTTTTTGGTTGTTTTTTTACGATTTTTTATCATTTTTTACGATTATTTTCTAGATTTTTTTGCATTTTTCCCCGATTTGTCCACATTTTTTTAATTTCTTTAGATGATTGTAATTTTTTCGTTTTTTTTGGTTGTTTTTTTACGATTTTTTATCATTTTTTACGATTATTTTCGAGATTTTTTTGCATTTTTCCCCGATTTGTCCACATTTTTTTAATTTCTTTAGATGATTGCAATTATTTCGTTTTTTTTTGGTTGTTTTTTTACGATTTTTTATCATTTTTTACGATTATTTTCGAGATTTTTTTGCATTTTTCCCCGATTTGTCCACATTTTTTTAATTTCTTTAGATGATTGCAATTATTTCGTTTTTTTTGGTTGTTTTTTTACGATTTTTTATCATTTTTTACGATTATTTTCGAGATTTTTTTGCATTTTTCCCCGATTTGTCCACATTTTTTTAATTTCTTTAGATGATTGTAATTTTTTCGTTTTTTTTGGTTGTTTTTTTACGATTTTTTATCATTTTTTACGATTATTTTCTAGATTTTTTTGCATTTTTCCCCGATTTGTCCACATTTTTTTAATTTCTTTAGATGATTGTAATTTTTTCGTTTTTTTTGGTTGTTTTTTTACGATTTTTTATCATTTTTTACGATTATTTTCGAGATTTTTTTGCATTTTTCCCCGATTTGTCCACATTTTTTTAATTTCTTTAGATGATTGCAATTATTTCGTTTTTTTTTGGTTGTTTTTTTACGATTTTTTATCATTTTTTACGATTATTTTCTAGATTTTTTTGCATTTTTCCCCGATTTGTCCACATTTTTTTAATTTCTTTAGATGATTGTAATTTTTTCGTTTTTTTTGGTTGTTTTTTTACGATTTTTTATCATTTTTTACGATTATTTTCGAGATTTTTTTGCATTTTTCCCCGATTTGTCCACATTTTTTTAATTTCTTTAGATGATTGTAATTTTTTCGTTTTTTTTGGTTGTTTTTTTACGATTTTTTATCATTTTTTACGATTATTTTCCAGATTTTTTTGCATTTTTCCCCGATTTGTCCACATTTTTTTAATTTCTTTAGATGATTGTAATTTTTTCGTTTTTTTTGGTTGTTTTTTTACGATTTTTTATCATTTTTTACGATTATTTTCTAGATTTTTTTGCATTTTTCCCCGATTTGTCCACATTTTTTTAATTTCTTTAGATGATTGCAATTATTTCGTTTTTTTTGGTTGTTTTTTTACGATTTTTTATCATTTTTTACGATTATTTTCTAGATTTTTTTGCATTTTTCCCCGATTTGTCCACATTTTTTTAATTTCTTTAGATGATTGTAATTTTTTCGTTTTTTTTGGTTGTTTTTTTACGATTTTTTATCATTTTTTACGATTATTTTCGAGATTTTTTTGCATTTTTCCCCGATTTGTCCACATTTTTTTAATTTCTTTAGATGATTGTAATTTTTTCGTTTTTTTTGGTTGTTTTTTTACGATTTTTTATCATTTTTTACGATTATTTTCCAGATTTTTTTGCATTTTTCCCCGATTTGTCCACATTTTTTTAATTTCTTTAGATGATTGTAATTTTTTCGTTTTTTTTGGTTGTTTTTTTACGATTTTTTATCATTTTTTACGATTATTTTCTAGATTTTTTTGCATTTTTCCCCGATTTGTCCACATTTTTTTAATTTCTTTAGATGATTGTAATTTTTTCGTTTTTTTTGGTTGTTTTTTTACGATTTTTTATCATTTTTTACGATTATTTTCCAGATTTTTTTGCATTTTTCCCCGATTTGTCCACATTTTTTTAATTTCTTTAGATGATTGTAATTTTTTCGTTTTTTTTGGTTGTTTTTTTACGATTTTTTATCATTTTTTACGATTATTTTCTAGATTTTTTTGCATTTTTCCCCGATTTGTCCACATTTTTTTAATTTCTTTAGATGATTGTAATTTTTTCGTTTTTTTTGGTTGTTTTTTTACGATTTTTTATCATTTTTTACGATTATTTTCGAGATTTTTTTGCATTTTTCCCCGATTTGTCCACATTTTTTTAATTTCTTTAGATGATTGTAATTTTTTCGTTTTTTTTGGTTGTTTTTTTACGATTTTTTATCATTTTTTACGATTATTTTCCAGATTTTTTTGCATTTTTCCCCGATTTGTCCACATTTTTTTAATTTCTTTAGATGATTGTAATTTTTTCGTTTTTTTTGGTTGTTTTTTTACGATTTTTTATCATTTTTTACGATTATTTTCTAGATTTTTTTGCATTTTTCCCCGATTTGTCCACATTTTTTTAATTTCTTTAGATGATTGTAATTTTTTCGTTTTTTTTGGTTGTTTTTTACGATTTTTTACGATTATTTTCGAGATTTTTTTGCATTTTTCCCCGATTTGTCCACATTTTTTTAATTTCTTTAGATGATTGTAATTTTTTCGTTTTTTTTGGTTGTTTTTTTACGATTTTTTATCATTTTTTACGATTATTTTCTAGATTTTTTTGCATTTTTCCCCGATTTGTCCACATTTTTTTAATTTCTTTAGATGATTGTAATTTTTTCGTTTTTTTTGGTTGTTTTTTTACGATTTTTTATCATTTTTTACGATTATTTTCCAGATTTTTTTGCATTTTTCCCCGATTTGTCCACATTTTTTTAATTTCTTTAGATGATTGCAATTTTTTCGTTTTTTTTTGGTTGTTTTTTACGATTTTTTATCATTTTTTACGATCATTTTCGAGATTTTTTTACATTTTTCCCCGATTTGTCCACATTTTTTTAATTTCTTTAGATGATTGCAATTTTTTCGTTTTTTTTGGTTGTTTTTTTACGATTTTTTATCATTTTTTACGATTATTTTAGAGATTTTTTTGCAATTTTCCCCGATTTGTCCACATTTTTTTAATTTCTTTATATGATTGCAATTTTTTCGTTTTTTTTTGGTTGTTTTTTACGATTTTTTATCATTTTTTACGATTATTTTCGAGATTTTTTTGCATTTTTCCCCGATTTGTCCACATTTTTTTAATTTCTTTAGATGATTGCAATTTTTTCGTTTTTTTTTGGTTGTTTTTTACGATTTTTTATCATTTTTTACGATTATTTTCGAGATTTTTTTGCATTTTTCCCCGATTTGTCCACATTTTTTAATTTCTTTAGATGATTGCAATTTTTTCGTTTTTTTTTGGTTGTTTTTTTACGATTTTTTATCATTTTTTACGATCATTTTCGAGATTTTTTTGCATTTTTCCCCGATTTGTCCACATTTTTTAATTTCTTTAGATGATTGCAATTTTTTCGTTTTTTTTTGGTTGTTTTTTTACGATTTTTTATCATTTTTTACGATTATTTTCGAGATTTTTTTACATTTTTCCCCGATTTGTCCACATTTTTTTAATTTCTTTAGATGATTGCAATTTTTTCGTTTTTTTTTGGTTGTTTTTTACGATTTTTTATCATTTTTTACGATCATTTTCGAGATTTTTTTACATTTTTCCCCGATTTGTCCACATTTTTTTAATTTCTTTAGATGATTGCAATTTTTTCGTTTTTTTTGGTTGTTTTTTTACGATTTTTTATCATTTTTTACGATTATTTTAGAGATTTTTTTGCAATTTTCCCCGATTTGTCCACATTTTTTTAATTTCTTTATATGATTGCAATTTTTTCGTTTTTTTTGGTTGTTTTTTTACGATTTTTTATCATTTTTTACGATTATTTTAGAGATTTTTTTGCAATTTTCCCCGATTTGTCCACATTTTTTTAATTTCTTTAGATGATTGTAATTTTTTCGTTTTTTTTGGTTGTTTTTTACGATTTTTTATCATTTTTTACGATTATTTTCGAGATTTTTTTGCATTTTTCCCCGATTTGTCCACATTTTTTTAATTTCTTTAGATGATTGCAATTTTTTCGTTTTTTTTGGTTGTTTTTTACGATTTTTTATCATTTTTTACGATTATTTTCGAGATTTTTTTGCATTTTTCCCCGATTTGTCAACATTTTTTTAATTTCTTTAGATGATTGCAATTTTTTCGTTTTTTTTGGTTGTTTTTTACGATTTTTTACGATTATTTTCGAGATTTTTTTGCATTTTTCCCCGATTTGTCCACATTTTTTTAATTTCTTTAGATGATTGTAATTTTTTCGTTTTTTTTGGTTGTTTTTTTACGATTTTTTATCATTTTTTACGATTATTTTCGAGATTTTTTTGCATTTTTCCCCGATTTGTCCACATTTTTTTAATTTCTTTAGATGATTGTAATTTTTTCGTTTTTTTTGGTTGTTTTTTTACGATTTTTTATCATTTTTTACGATTATTTTCTAGATTTTTTTGCATTTTTCCCCGATTTGTCCACATTTTTTTAATTTCTTTAGATGATTGCAATTATTTCGTTTTTTTTGGTTGTTTTTTACGATTTTTTATCATTTTTTACGATCATTTTCGAGATTTTTTTGCATTTTTCCCCGATTTGTCCACATTTTTTTAATTTCTTTAGATGATTGTAATTTTTTCGTTTTTTTTGGTTGTTTTTTTACGATTTTTTATCATTTTTTACGATTATTTTCTAGATTTTTTTGCATTTTTCCCCGATTTGTCCACATTTTTTTAATTTCTTTAGATGATTGCAATTATTTCGTTTTTTTTGGTTGTTTTTTTACGATTTTTTATCATTTTTTACGATTATTTTCGAGATTTTTTTGCATTTTTCCCCGATTTGTCCACATTTTTTTAATTTCTTTAGATGATTGCAATTATTTCGTTTTTTTTGGTTGTTTTTTACGATTTTTCATCATTTTTTACGATTATTTTCGAGATTTTTTTGCATTTTTCCCCGATTTGTCCACATTTTTTTAATTTCTTTAGATGATTGCAATTATTTCGTTTTTTTTGGTTGTTTTTTACGATTTTTCATCATTTTTTACGATTATTTTCGAGATTTTTTTGCATTTTTCCCCGATTTGTCCACATTTTTTTAATTTCTTTAGATGATTGTAATTTTTTCGTTTTTTTTGGTTGTTTTTTTACGATTTTTCATCATTTTTTACGATTATTTTCGAGATTTTTTTGCATTTTTCCCCGATTTGTCTACATTTTTTTAATTTCTTTAGATGATTGTAATTTTTTCGTTTTTTTTGGTTGTTTTTTTACGATTTTTTATCATTTTTTACGATTATTTTCGAGATTTTTTTGCATTTTTCCCCGATTTGTCCACATTTTTTTAATTTCTTTAGATGATTGTAATTTTTTCGTTTTTTTTGGTTGTTTTTTTACGATTTTTTATCATTTTTTACGATTATTTTCTAGATTTTTTTGCATTTTTCCCCGATTTGTCCACATTTTTTTAATTTCTTTAGATGATTGTAATTTTTTCGTTTTTTTTGGTTGTTTTTTTACGATTTTTCATCATTTTTTACGATTATTTTCGAGATTTTTTTGCATTTTTCCCCGATTTGTCCACATTTTTTTAATTTCTTTAGATGATTGCAATTATTTCGTTTTTTTTGGTTGTTTTTTTACGATTTTTTATCATTTTTTACGATTATTTTCTAGATTTTTTTGCATTTTTCCCCGATTTGTCCACATTTTTTTAATTTCTTTAGATGATTGTAATTTTTTCGTTTTTTTTGGTTGTTTTTTTACGATTTTTTATCATTTTTTACGATTATTTTCGAGATTTTTTTGCATTTTTCCCCGATTTGTCCACATTTTTTTAATTTCTTTAGATGATTGTAATTTTTTCGTTTTTTTTGGTTGTTTTTTTACGATTTTTTATCATTTTTTACGATTATTTTCGAGATTTTTTTGCATTTTTCCCCGATTTGTCCACATTTTTTTAATTTCTTTAGATGATTGTAATTTTTTCGTTTTTTTTGGTTGTTTTTTTACGATTTTTCATCATTTTTTACGATTATTTTCGAGATTTTTTTGCATTTTTCCCCGATTTGTCCACATTTTTTTAATTTCTTTAGATGATTGCAATTATTTCGTTTTTTTTGGTTGTTTTTTTACGATTTTTTATCATTTTTTACGATTATTTTCTAGATTTTTTTGCATTTTTCCCCGATTTGTCCACATTTTTTTAATTTCTTTAGATGATTGTAATTTTTTCGTTTTTTTTGGTTGTTTTTTTACGATTTTTTATCATTTTTTACGATTATTTTCTAGATTTTTTTGCATTTTTCCCCGATTTGTCCACATTTTTTTAATTTCTTTAGATGATTGTAATTTTTTCGTTTTTTTTGGTTGTTTTTTTACGATTTTTTATCATTTTTTACGATTATTTTCGAGATTTTTTTGCATTTTTCCCCGATTTGTCCACATTTTTTTAATTTCTTTAGATGATTGTAATTTTTTCGTTTTTTTTGGTTGTTTTTTTACGATTTTTTATCATTTTTTACGATTATTTTCTAGATTTTTTTGCATTTTTCCCCGATTTGTCCACATTTTTTTAATTTCTTTAGATGATTGCAATTATTTCGTTTTTTTTGGTTGTTTTTTTACGATTTTTTATCATTTTTTACGATTATTTTCGAGATTTTTTTGCATTTTTCCCCGATTTGTCCACATTTTTTTAATTTCTTTAGATGATTGTAATTTTTTCGTTTTTTTTGGTTGTTTTTTACGATTTTTTACGATTATTTTCGAGATTTTTTTGCATTTTTCCCCGATTTGTCCACATTTTTTTAATTTCTTTAGATGATTGCAATTATTTCGTTTTTTTTGGTTGTTTTTTTACGATTTTTTATCATTTTTTACGATTATTTTCTAGATTTTTTTGCATTTTTCCCCGATTTGTCCACATTTTTTTAATTTCTTTAGATGATTGTAATTTTTTCGTTTTTTTTGGTTGTTTTTTTACGATTTTTTATCATTTTTTACGATTATTTTCGAGATTTTTTTGCATTTTTCCCCGATTTGTCCACATTTTTTTAATTTCTTTAGATGATTGTAATTTTTTCGTTTTTTTTGGTTGTTTTTTTACGATTTTTTATCATTTTTACCTCTCGCCCTTCAGATAAGAGAGGTATAGGAATCATGCTAAAAATTGGGTAGTGAGTTTTCAATTGATAAACACGTTTTGGGGTCCCTAGAATACGATTTTAATATTTTCGCGATGATGTCTGTGTGTGTGTGTGTTAGTGTGTGTGTGTGTTAGTGTGTGTGTTTGGATGGATGTTGTAGTAACGATAACTCAAAAACTACTGAATAAAAAAATTTGAAATTTTGCATACAGGATTCTGATACCCTAGATTAGATCTGATTAGATTTTGGTGCCAATCGCACAACCGGAAGTGGCAGTTGCTATGGGTGATGACGCCATTATTATACAAAACGGCAATAAAGTTTTACACATATATTTTGTATACCATATAGTTTATTTTGATCTCATTAAAATTTTCGAAACTTTTGCCATTGTTGCCAGATTTACAAAAATATAATTTTTTTTCATACTTTTTTGTGTCAACCTGTAAATTTTTGATTCAAAAATGGCGAGAGGTCATGTGCTGGCCACATCAGATTTTTTACGATTATTTTCGAGATTTTTTTGCATTTTTCCCCGATTTGTCCACATTTTTTTAATTTCTTTAGATGATTGTAATTTTTTCGTTTTTTTTGGTTGTTTTTTTACGATTTTTTATCATTTTTTACGATTATTTTCCAGATTTTTTTGCATTTTTCCCCGATTTGTCCACATTTTTTTAATTTCTTTAGATGATTGTAATTTTTTCGTTTTTTTTGGTTGTTTTTTTACGATTTTTTATCATTTTTTACGATTATTTTCGAGATTTTTTTGCATTTTTCCCCGATTTGTCCACATTTTTTTAATTTCTTTAGATGATTGTAATTTTTTCGTTTTTTTTGGTTGTTTTTTTACGATTTTTTATCATTTTTTACGATTATTTTCTAGATTTTTTTGCATTTTTCCCCGATTTGTCCACATTTTTTTAATTTCTTTAGATGATTGTAATTTTTTCGTTTTTTTTGGTTGTTTTTTTACGATTTTTTATCATTTTTTACGATTATTTTCTAGATTTTTTTGCATTTTTCCCCGATTTGTCCACATTTTTTTAATTTCTTTAGATGATTGTAATTTTTTCGTTTTTTTTGGTTGTTTTTTTACGATTTTTTATCATTTTTTACGATTATTTTCCAGATTTTTTTGCATTTTTCCCCGATTTGTCCACATTTTTTTAATTTCTTTAGATGATTGCAATTATTTCGTTTTTTTTGGTTGTTTTTTTACGATTTTTTATCATTTTTTACGATTATTTTCGAGATTTTTTTGCATTTTTCCCCGATTTGTCCACATTTTTTTAATTTCTTTAGATGATTGCAATTATTTCGTTTTTTTTGGTTGTTTTTTTACGATTTTTTATCATTTTTTACGATTATTTTCTAGATTTTTTTGCATTTTTCCCCGATTTGTCCACATTTTTTTAATTTCTTTAGATGATTGCAATTATTTCGTTTTTTTTGGTTGTTTTTTTACGATTTTTTATCATTTTTTACGATTATTTTCGAGATTTTTTTGCATTTTTCCCCGATTTGTCCACATTTTTTTAATTTCTTTAGATGATTGTAATTTTTTCGTTTTTTTTGGTTGTTTTTTTACGATTTTTTATCATTTTTTACGATTATTTTCGAGATTTTTTTGCATTTTTCCCCGATTTGTCCACATTTTTTTAATTTCTTTAGATGATTGCAATTATTTCGTTTTTTTTGGTTGTTTTTTTACGATTTTTTATCATTTTTTACGATTATTTTCTAGATTTTTTTTGCATTTTTCCCCGATTTGTCCACATTTTTTTAATTTCTTTAGATGATTGTAATTTTTTCGTTTTTTTTGGTTGTTTTTTTACGATTTTTTATCATTTTTTACGATTATTTTCTAGATTTTTTTGCATTTTTCCCCGATTTGTCCACATTTTTTTAATTTCTTTAGATGATTGTAATTTTTTCGTTTTTTTTGGTTGTTTTTTTACGATTTTTTATCATTTTTTACGATTATTTTCCAGATTTTTTTGCATTTTTCCCCGATTTGTCCACATTTTTTTAATTTCTTTAGATGATTGCAATTATTTCGTTTTTTTTGGTTGTTTTTTTACGATTTTTTATCATTTTTTACGATTATTTTCTAGATTTTTTTGCATTTTTCCCCGATTTGTCCACATTTTTTTAATTTCTTTAGATGATTGTAATTTTTTCGTTTTTTTTTTGGTTGTTTTTTACGATTTTTTATCATTTTTTACGATCATTTTTTGCATTTTCCCAGATTTTTTGCGCATTTGCATTTATAATTTTTTGCGATTTTTGATTTGAATATTTTTTGTTATTTCCTGCGGTTTTTTGTTTACAATTTTTTTGGGTTTTTGTTTCAATTGTTTACGATTTTTTTGTCGGTTTTTTAGATGTATTTGTAATTATTTGCAATTTTCATCAAATGTCTTAAATTTTTTTTTATTTTTTCCGGATTTTTGAGATTTTTTGCAATTTGTTTGCAGTTTTTTGCGATATTAATGCATTTTTTGCTTTTTTAAGCGACTTTTTTTTCATTTTTTGCTATTTTAGCGTCTTATATGCTTTTTTGATGTTTTTTTGTCGGTTTTTTTATAGTATTTTTGATTTACTCATTTTTTCTTATTTTAAAATTTTGTTTTTCATTTTTCCCCAATATTTTTTAATTTTTTCAACTTTTGCCAATGTTTTCTTTTTCTTTCGATTTTATCCGATTTTTCTGGTATTTTTCAATTTTTTTTTCTGGTTTGTTCCGATATTTTTCTAATTTTTTCTCATTATATTGTTTTTTTTTATATGTCTATCGTTTTCTGATTTTTTCCTCTGATTTATTTCAATTCTTTCGAATTTATTATGTTTTTGTATTTTTTAGACGGTTACAATTGTTATCTTTTTTTTTTGGTTGTTTTTTGCTATTTTTCGCCATTTTTTGGCATTTTTTTTTTTTCGGATATTTGCATTTGCAATTTTTTTCCCTTTTTTTGAATTTTTTTCCCATTTTCTGCGATTTTTAACGTTTTATTTTTAAATTTTTTTGCGATTTGTTTTTGAGATTTTGTTTCGATTTTCTTGCAATTTTTTTGACGTTTTTTGCGGTTTTACTATCCCGACCCACCTCCCAAAAGGGAAAGTATTTTAAACGAGCTAAAGAAAATTTTCGAGATAAAGATGGAAATATCCATTTTGAGGTCACTTGAGATGATTAAGACCATTTCCAAATGGAAATCTGTCTGTCTGTCTGTCTGTCTGTCTGTGTGTATTCTTCCACAAATTGAGACCACAACATTAATCTGATTGAGCTGAAATTTGGTATATGAGTTTTGGTTACCCTTCGAAAGAACCCTTTAGTTTTTATACGATATCTATTAAATGGAAGTGTCACTATCAAAAAATGACAGGTGCAATATGTCACGGAATTTGACTTGCAATATGTCATTTGAAAGCCCTTAAAAAACTCTATTCAGAACAGTCAAAATTATTTCTACAACTGTCACCAGACAAAAATAAAATATGTCAAAATTTAAAACTTTAACATTAAATATATAAAAAGTTTTAGGGCGTCACCATCGATTTTTTTACTATTTTTCCCGATTTTCTCCTTGTTCCCAGTTTTTCACTATTTTTCCCAATTTTTAACTATTTTTCCAGATTTTTACCTTTTTTCATTATTTTTCCCAAGTTTTTAGTATTTTTCCCAATTATTCCTAATTATTAATATTTATCACAATTTTTCACTATTTTTCCAGACTTTCCCCAGTTTTTCATATTTTTTTAAATGTATCAAGATTTTTCACTATTTTTGTAGTTTTCCCCTAGTTTCCCCAATTTTCATATTTATTTAAATTATTTCATTATTTTTTATATTTTCCATCTATTTTTTCCGAAATTCTCCTATTTTTCGGCATTTTTCCAGATTTTCCACAATTTTAACCTATTTTTCCCATTTTTTTTTTTTTAATTAATCTGTTTTTCCAAATTTTCTCCAATTTTTCAAGATTATCCCCTATTTTTCTTATTTTTTTATATTTATTCAAATTTTTAAAGAATTTCCCCTATTTCTTTATATTTTTCACCAGATTTTTCCCTTTTTTCCCGATTTTCCAAAATTTTACCATATTTCCCCCTATTTTTCCGGTTTTTTACCTATTTTTCATAATAAATTGTATTTTTTTTTTATTCCAATTTTACACTGTTTTCCAGAGTTTTCCCTGGTTTTCATTATTTTCCTCCATCTTTGCATATTTATTCAAATTTTCAAATATATTTCACTAATTTCCACTAATTTTCACAATTTTTGTCGTTTTTTTCGTATTTATTTAAATGCATCCCACTTTTTCCTATTTTTACCAATTTTTAACTATTTTTCCAGATTTTTAACCTTTTTGTATTATTTTTCCAAACTTTTCCCAATTTCTCCTAGTTTTTCCAGGTATTGTTCTATTTTTGCTGATTTTCTTTAATGGTTTTTATTTTTTTGCACATTTTTATCCTTTTCTGACATTTTTTGTTTTTTTTTTACAAATTGTATTAAGATTGTTGTCGTTTTTTTTTAATTTTTGTATATATTTTCACTCTTTTTTTTATTATAATTTTAATTTTTGCTGAAATTTTGCAATTTTTTATCATTTCTCTATTGTTCACTATTCTAAAATTTCCCTATTTTTTCCTATTTTGCTCTGCTTTTTCTTATTTTTCACAATTTTTCCCCATTTTTCCTGTTTTTTCCATAGTTTACCTTTTTTCCACTATGTATCCAAAATTTGCCCTATTTTTCTCTAGTTTTTCCAATTTTTCTCTGGTTTTACTATTTTTTTAGCATTTTTACCTATTCTTCTCTATTTTTTTTTGACCCTATTTTTCACTATTTTCTCTGTTTTTTAGATTTATTCCTATTTTTCCTATATCCTTCTATTTTTTTCTGTTTTCAATTGGATTTTCGTATTTACATTATTTTTCCTTATTGTTCCCTATTTGTCTTTATTTGTACTTAGTTTTCCCTATATTGTTCTATTTTTTTCATTTTTCCATATTTTACCCCAATTTTCCTTATTTTTCCTTATATTTCTCTATTTTTTATAATTTTTGTATACGTCTCTCTATGTATTCTCTAATTTGCCTATTTAAGCCTTATTTTCACAATTTTCCCTATTTTTTCCTATTTTTCCCTATTCCAAAATTTCAATATTTTGCCCTATTTTTTCTTATTTTTCACAGTTTTTCCATGTTTGTTCCCCATTTTCCATATTTTTCACTACTTTATCAAAATTTGCCCCATTTTCCTATTTTTTTATCGCTTTCCTAATTTTTTACCGTTTTTACTTTTTTTTCTAAATTTTTTCCATACTTTTCACTATTTTCTCTATTTCTTCTATCTTTCTATTTTTTGCTGTTTTACGTTAGTATTTTCTGTTTTTCTTTCTTTTTTCTTATATTTCACTATTTGTTTTTATTTGTTCTTATTTTTTCCCATTTTGTCCTATTTTCTTCATTTTTCCTCTTTTTTTCCTGTTTCCATATTTTAAAATATCTTTCCGATTTTCCCGTTTTTTCCCATTTATTTCCATTTTTTCCTATTTTCCCTATTTTTCCTACTTCTTCATATTTTTTCCGTTTTTATTAATTTTTTTCCTGTTTTCCCCTATTTGCTCATATTTGTCTATATAATTCTCTATTTTATTCTAGGTTACTTTTATTTCCCTCTTTTTTCTTATTTTCCCCATTTTTCCGTATTTTCTCTATTTTCCCTATTTTTCCCCAATTTCCCTATTTTTCACCATTTTCCTTTATTTTTCATTATTTTTTTCCTATTTTTGCTATTTCTTTTTATTTCTTACTGTTTTTCATTAGTTTCCTATTTCCTTTGTTTTCCCAATTCGTTCCTATTTTCCTCTATTTTTCCGTTATTTTTACCTCTATTTCCTTATTTTCCCAATTTTTCTTACGATATAAATTCTTAGGAGATTCCATAAGGCAATTTTTTTTAAAACTTTGACAAAAAAATAATTAAAAGCAAATTTTGAACAAACCAAATTTTTCCAAGTTTTAAAATTTAATTTTAATTAAATTATAATTTTCCCTAAATCCTACAACTGGTTTTAAGAAATATCCACACAAAATTGATAAAAAATTCTAAAAACCGAATTCCTATTTCAGTTACCATTTGGGCCATCTTTTAACAACTCGTAGAAGTAAACTTATTCATCACCAACTAAAATCCTGTAATCTTAGATTTCTGTAAGTTTTAGAGACTATTTTAGCTGATAGATGGCAGCAGCTTTCGTTTTAATCATTACCATTGTATAAAGAGTAAGAAAAAGCAAAAATCTATATTGTCTCTTTTGATTGTGATGAACCCAAATTTTTATTTTTAAAACCACTTTTTAAGACATTTGAATTTATATGGAATTAAAAAAAAAAAAAAAAAAAAAAAAAAAAAAAAAAAAAAAAAAAAAAAAAAAAAAAATTATAAGTAAAGACATTATTTATATTTTTATAAGTAAAGACATTATTTATTTTAACTACAAACAATATTTAAATTCTACAATAATCAATAAGTTGGCGGTGAAATGAATTTTTGCGCCATCTCTCCGTAAGTAGTTTAATTTTGGTTAATTATTAGTATATCAAATTTTAATTTTTAGACAATAAATCCTGTAACAGTTGCTTTGAAGTAACAAATTCAACATATGGATGGCGCTATCAAAAAATTACTTTACTCCTACCATTTTTATTAAACTTTTGCTTCGATTTAATAGATGCCTTTTCTCTAATATTGTTGGATAAATAATGTTATTGCAATAAAAGAACCATTATACCTTAACTATACTTGCGACTTCGTAACAATAGATGGCAATGCTAGTGTTGAAATTAACAGCATTTTTCCAACATTGATGGATTAAAAATGGCGGGCATAATGAATCGCGCCATCTACATTCAACTAGTGCAACTGTGCTTGTAACTTTGTACTAGGTAAAATATTTTCTTTTTTGTCAAATTACTTTTAGACATACTGTCATTATTCTTATGAGTGTAGCTTTGTACCAGTAGATGGCAAACTATTTAATGACGACCATTTTTAGTCCAATTTTTGAGGTTTTGGAATAAATAAAATACAAATTTAATAAAAAATCGTCAATATATTGACCATATATACAATCATTGTTATATAATTTCTAGAATACATAGTACAATATCAACGTTTAGAACTGCATCTAGTAAATGAAATATTATCCGTATTTTTATTTTGTACAAAACATTTTCTAAAATATCTAAAAAACTACTTTTGATTCATTTGTATAAAAAGTTCTACGTTTTCGTTTAAATTTTATTTCGCAGTAAGTGTATAAGTAGATTTTTTTTTTATTATCTGTACATCGTTTCTAACACAAAATCTATAGGCCTTTATTTAACATTTATACGGGTTCTGTAGACAAAAAAATATACAGGATGTCCACAAATACGTTAATATTATTTATATCTCGGAGTTATGTCGATTTGTATAAATGGGATTTTAGACTAATTTTGCACCATATGAAAAACTTTTTGCTTATTAATTACTCAAAAAAATTCGTTTTTGTTAATTTTTGAAATTTTTGAAACTTACAGGTTGACATTTTTTTGCTTTTGACTTTTTTGCAACTTTTTTGATGTTTTTTAATGTTTTTGAAAACTTTTTGTCATTTTTCTGACATTTTCTATCATTTTCTGTCATTTTCAGACATCTCCGACATTTTCTGAATTGTTTTGACATTTCCCGTCATTTTTTACAATTTTGACAATTTTCGAACATCTTTGTTATTTTTTTGACATTTCGACGGGTTTTGATATTTTTTGACATCTTTTTACTTTTTTTAAAATCTTTCGACATTTTTTAAGGAAATTTTTTCAAATTTTTTAATTTTCTGGCATCTTCTGTCATTTTCAGACATTGTCTGACATTTTTTGACATTTCCCCCCATTTTTTTGCATTTTTAACAATTTTTCAACATATTTGTTATTTTCTTGACACTTATTGAATTTTCGACGGTTTTTGATATTTTTGCATCTTTTCACTTTTTTAAAAATTTTTCGACTTTTCAACCAAAATTTTTTCAATTTTCTTTCAAATTTTTACAAATTTTTCAAATTTTTTCAATTCATTTCAAATTTTTTCAATTTTTTTCAACTTTTTTCAAATTTTTTAAATTTTTTTTAAATTTTCTGGCGTCTTCTGTCATTTTTTGCCATTTTCTGTCATTTTCAGGCATTTCCGACATTTAATGATATTTTTTGACATTTCTCGTCATATTTTTACATTTTAGACAATTTTTGAACATCTTTGTTATTTTTTTACAAATTTTTTCAATTTTTTTTTAACTTTTTTCAAATTTTTTAATTTTTTTTTTTTTAATTTTCTGGAGTCTTCTATCATTTTCTGTCATTTTCAGACATTTTCTGACATTTTTTGACATTTCCCTTCATTTTTTTAAGTTTTTGAACATTTTGGTTATTTTTTGGACACTTCGACGGTTTTTGATATTTTTTTAGATCTTTGGACTTTTTCCCCAAAATTTTTTCAAAATTTTTCTAATTTCTTCAAAAATTTTCAAATTTTTTAACAAATTTTTTGAACTTTTTTCAAATTTTTTTAATTTTCTGGCATCTTTTGCCATTTTCCGACAGTTTCTGAAACTTATCAGACATTTTCTGAAGTGTTTTGACATCTTCTGACATTTTTTTACATTTTTGAAATTTTTTTGACATTTATTAAATTTTTGACGGTTTTTGATATTTTTTGACATCTTTCGACTTTTTTTAACAAAAATTGGCATTTCTTGACATTTTTTTACACTTTTTGACATTTTTTGTTTTTTTTTTTAATATTTTGAGATTTATTTTGATAGCTTTTTACTTGCCACTGTTTTTTTTTTTGAAAATTTGACAATTTTTGACGTTTTTGACATTTTAGCTGTCAAATTATTAACATTTTTCGTTATTTTTTGTTTTGACATTTTTGAAATTTTTGAAAATTTTTTGAAATTTTTACATTTTGATATTTTCTTACACTTTTTAACATTTTTTTTTGATTTCGACTTTTTGAATTTCAATCTTCAAATTTATTGGATATTTTTGTACAACTTTTTACTTGAACTTTTTAAGTAAAATTGACATTCCTCGATCTTTTTTACACTTTTTGACCTTTTTTGTAATTTTTTGAGATTCTGACATTTCTTTTGAAATTTTTTTACATGTAGGACTTTTTTTAAAAAATCTGACAATTTTTGTCATTTTTGACATTTTGAGTATCAAATTATTGACATTTTTCGTTTTTTGAAATTTTTTATAACACTTTTACACGATTTTACACTTTTATGAATTTACAATAACTAAAAATATTCAAATAATATTAGACAATTTATAAATAAATTTTGACAATTTTTTAAAAAAAATATAAACAATTTTGGCCGATTTTAGATAATTTTTGGAAAAAGTTCATTTAATTTTAGATACTTTTAAAATGTTATAGACAATTTTTGCCAATTTTGAGAAACTTCTGTGTATTTTTTTGTAAATAGGTTTAGCTCATTCTAGACAATTTTAAATTTAAACAATTTACCCAATTTTTGATGGTGTTTTTAGATAATTTTTAAAATGGACTAGACAATTTTTAAATGAGTCTAGACAATTTTTAAAATGGTCTAGATAATTTTTAAAATGGACTAGACAATTTTTAAAAGGATCTAGACAATTTTTAAAAGGATCTAGACAATTTTTAAAAGGATCTAGACAATTTTTAAAAGGATCTAGACAATTTTTAAAAGGATCTAGACAATTTTTAAAAGGATCTAGACAATTTTTAAAAGGATCTAGACAATTTTTAAAAGGATCTAGACAATTTTTAAAAGGATCTAGACAATTTTTAAAAGGATCTAGACAATTTTTAAAAGGATCTAGACAATTTTTAAAAGAGTCTAGACAAATTTTAAAAGCACTTTTATGAATTTACAATATCTGGAAATATTTCAAATATATATTTTTTAAATATTTTGACAGATTTTGGATAATTTTTAGAAATATTTTTATAAATTCAGCTCATTTTGGAAGATTTTGGAAATTTAGACAATTTTTAGAAACACATTTATGAATGTTTCACATTAAAATATTTTATATAATTTAAGCCCATTTTTAAATAAATCTAGACAATTTTTTTTTAATATTTATGCCAATTTTAAGAAGTTTCAAAAATTAGACGATTTTAAATCATTTTAAATTATTAAACAAAAAGTTTTCCATACTGTAGATTATTATTTATTAACGATTTTAGGACATGCTGTATAAAAATATAGTTTGTGTACAATTTGTCACATCAGTTCCCAATAATAAATATAATAATAATAATAATACCAAATCCCTTCACAACTAAAACCTTGTTAGGTGAAGGGGCAGCCATTATTTGTTTCTCTAATTACATATTTTCGATAATCTGGTGCCTCTTTTTTTTTAACAAGTGAATAAATATTGTTAACAAAATACAACAGAGTAAATACTAAAAATTTTTTAGCTCCAGATTTGCAAAGAGGTTTATATTTCGTTGAGTACTTGATTTTTTTATTAAATTGCACAATTCTGGATCCTGGTCCATTTTCAAAATTTTCGTCAAACGATATACCTTCACGTACTAACAACATACAATAAAAAATAATTTTTATTTTATTTTTTTACATAAATATAATAAATTCGAGAATGCCTATGTTAAATAAAGCAAAATATGTTGTTAATAATAAACTATTAAATTATTATTTATAGTCGATTATTAACATTTTTTTCAATTTAATAGAAAAAATTGTTACAAATTAAGGTTAAAATTTGTTACATTAATGTCAGTTATTAATAGGCAAGAAATGTGACATTTATTTTTAAAAAATCCCGCCATTTGTTAATGTCAAAGTAAAATATTGAATTAATAGCATGAAACACAAAATTTTTGACGTTTAAAATAACTTATGTCAATGTCTACTAATATTATTATTTTTTTGTCATTTATGGCATACAAAATTTTTTTTAAAAACTCGAGCACAATTAATTGATTTTTGAAGAGCCTAATTTTTGATTTTTTTTTTTTGAAAAAATCAAGACAATTTACCCATATCGGAGAATTTTTATTTTTAGGCGAATATATATGGTTTTGAAAAATCTAAGATACCTACCTGTAAATTATTTCGAATAATTATTAAAATGTTCTAACTAATTTTAGAAGCGCTTATGAGGATTTAGATGATTCTAAATCATTTTGGACAAATTTTAGATGTTCTTAGAAATTTTAAATAAGTTTTGAAAATTTTAGATCTTTTAGGCCGATTTTTAAATTTTTTGAGAATTTTTAGAAAATCTACGTCATTCTATACAATTTTCGATTATTTTAAAACAATTTTAAACTAAATTGAACAATTTTTAAACTAAATTGTACCATTTTAGCTTAAATTGTACCATTTTTAAACCAAATTGTAGCATTTTAGACTAAATTGCACAATTTTAGACTAAATTATACCATTTTTAGCTTAAATTGCACAATTTTAGACTAAATTATACCATTTTTAGCTTAAATTGCACCATTTTAGACTAAATTGTACCATTTTTAGCTTAAATTGTTCCATTTTAGACTAAGTTGTACCATTTTTAGCTTAAATTATACCATTTTTTGACCAAATTGTAGCATTTTAGACTAAATTGCACCATTTTTAGACTAAATTGTACCATTTTTAGCTTAAATTGTACCATTTTAGACTAAATTGCACCATTTTTAGACTAAATTGTACCATTTTTAGCTTAAATTGCACCATTTTAGACTAAGTTGTACCATTTTTAGCTTAAATTATACCATTTTTAGCTTAAATTGTAGCATTTTCAGACCAAACTGTAGAATTTTAGACTAAATTGCACAATTTTAGACTAAATTGTACCATTTTTAGCTTAAATTGCACCATTTTAGACTAAGTTGTACCATTTTTAGCTTAAATTGTACCATTTTTAGACCAAATTGTAGCATTTTAGACTGAATTGCACGATTTTAGACTAAATAGTATATTTTTCTCCATTTTCATCGTTTTAATATATTTGGACATTTTTACCTGTTTTTTATATCTTTTTTTACTTTATTTGTAATGTTTTGTTTGACATTTTTTTGATATTTTTTGATTTTGTAGACTGCACTATTTTTTTAAATTTTTTGACCTTTTTAAAAGTTTTTACCTTTTTTTTCTCAAATTATTAATATATCATCGAATTTTCGAGACTTTTGTATTTTAATTTTTTTGATTTTTGTGTTTAAATTTTTAAAGTTCTTAAAATATTTGAAGTTCTTAAAATTTCTTTTTTTTGTTTTTAAAATTCAAATAATTTTTGAAATTTTTGCAATTTTTGAAATTTTTGCAATTTTTGAAATTTTTGCAATTTTTGAAATTTTCGAATGTTTTTAATATTTTTTGAAATTTTGACATATTTTAGTTTCTGAAATTTCCGAAATTCTTGATACATTTTCTTTGAATTTCTTAAAATTCAGTTTTGTTTTTAAACTTTTGAATTTTTTTAAAATATAATTTTCAAATTATTGGAAGTGCTTAATTTTTTTAAAGTTCCTAAATTTTTAAAATTCTCGAAAATTTTGATCTTTTTAATTTTTTTAATTTTTAAAATTATCGGATTTTTTCAATTTTTTAACATTTTTGTTTTTTTAATTTTTATTTATTTTTTTTTAAATATTTGATATATTTTTGCGATATTTGAAGTATTTAATTTTTTTTTAAATTGCTGAAATTTTTTAATTTATCGAAATTTTCGAATTTTTAACATTTTTGTTTTTTGAAATTTTTAAATTTCTTAGAATTCAGTTTTGTATTTAATTTTCAATTTTTTTTTAATGCTTGATATATTTTTGAAATTTATTTTTGAAGTCCTTGAAATATTTGAAGTTCTTAATTTTTTTAATATTTTTAAAATTCCCGTAACTGGAAATTTTTGGAAAATTTTGAAAATTTCGAATAATTTTTTTTTGAAATTTTTGTTATATTTTCAAAATTTTCGATATATTTATACAACTTTCAGTATTTTAGAATTTTTTTATAATTTCAAGTTCCTAAATTATTTTTTAATCTTTGAAATTTTTAAAATGCTCGAAGTTTTTGATATATTTTTGAAATTATTGAAGGCTTAATTTTTTTTATTAGAATTTTTAAAATTCAAGAAATTTTTGATTTTTTTGAAATTTTCGAAATATTTTTGGGTTTATTGACATTTTTGTTTTTTGATTTTTTTTTAATTTTTGAAATATTGTGAAGTTTTTTTTCATTTTTAAATTTATTTTTATTTTTTTTTTGAAATTTTCGATATATTTTTGTTTTTGAAATTTTCGAAATTTTTGATATATTTTCTTTAAATTTCTTAAAATTCAGTTTTGTTTTTAAACATTTGATTTTTTTTTAAATATAATTTTCAAATTATTGGAAGTGCTTAATTTTAAAATTTTCAAGTTACTAATTTTTTTTTTAATATTAGAAAATTTTAAAATTCTCGAAAATTTTGATCTTTTTGGAATTTTCGAAATATTTTTGGATTTATTGACATTTTTGTTTTTTGGATTTTTTTTAAATTTTTGACTTATGAAATGCTTATAGTTTTTTTAATTTTAAAATTATTTGGAATTTTTCAATTTTTTGACATTGTTGCCTTTTTAATTTTTATTTATATTTTTTTAAAATTTGATATATTTTTGCGATATTTGAAGTATTTAAATTTTTTTAAAATTGTTTAAATTTTTAAATTTATCGAAATTTTCGAATTTTTGACATTTTTGTTTTCGAAATTTTTAAATTTCTTAAAATTCAGTTTTGTATTTAATTTTTAATTTTTTTTTTAAATATTTGATATATTTTTGAAGTCCTTATAATATTTGAAGTATCTTAAATTTTTTAAAATTCTCGTGACTTGAAATTTTTACAAAATTTTGAAAATTTCGAATAATTTTTTTTTGAAATTTTTAATTTATTTTCAAAATTTTCGATATAATTATAAAACTTTTGGTATTTTCCAGATTATTTTTTAAATATTTGAAATTTTTAAACTTCTTGAAGTTTTTGATATCTTTTTGAAATTTTCTATAAATTTTTAGACATTTTTTGAATTTTTTTTTAATTTTTTTTAAATGTTTGATATATTTTTGAAAGTTTTAAAGTACTTAAATTTTTGTTTAATATCTTTGAAATTTTTTAAATTACCGGAATTTTTCAATTTCTTGACATTTTTTGTTTAGTTTTTGTTTGATTTTTTTAAAAATTTGACATTTTTTGACCTTTTTTACATTTTAAGTGTCTTTTTCGTTAATTTGAGTTTTCAGGTTTTAACTTTTTTTAACATTTAATCACATTTTTTTACTTTTTCACATGTTTTAATGTTTTTTTGACATTTTGGTCATTTTTTGGCTTTTAAAAATCTTAATTTGACTTCTATAAAATCTTTTAACATTTTTAAAATTCTTATAACTATTTTAATAAATTTTGACGGTTTTCCACTTTTTAAAACCTTTGACATTTTTACCATTTTTAAAAATTTTGACAGTTTTTGATATTTTGGTATTTTTTTTAAATAATTTCATTCCAAAAATTTAATGTTTCATACCATATATTTTAACCAAATAAATATTCAACAACTGACCTATATTTCAACCTCCACTTGTAACGCTATAAAAAAAATTATCCATATATTTACAAAAACTAAAAAAATTACAACCAATTAGGCCCCAACGAATTATCTAAAATAGTCACAGCATCGAACCTCTCCATCTCAGTAAAAATCTGTTTAAGTTCAGTCAGAGCATTACTGCCTCTATTCCTGGCTTCCCAAAGATCCAAAATGCAGTCAGTCGGCGAGGGCTTAGTCGCGAAAAAATTTATATACCTATCCACATTCAAGCTATGAGCCAGCATTCTCCAATCATGTCCACGTTGCGTCGGAGGATCCAAACACTGGCATAATTGCTTTCTGAGCGGTTTCGTTAATCTAAAATTAAAATCATCGCAAGTTGATACGCCTCGATCTGTAACGATCATATTTTTCGTTTCGACACGTTTGGCACTTTTAGCATATTCCACACCCTTACGACTGTCAGTAGATTTACTAGTTTCGCACATTTTTGGCACAAACTCATTATGATTAAACTTTCCAGAACTGGTCTTATCGCTAGTCTCACCATCATCATCTTTACAATGAATATCAAACACTTGGATATAATCGAAACCTTTCTGGTTCACTCTAAGCTTGAAACTTAAACTTCTACTAATTTCGAAGCTTTCTAGAGTAAAAGAACAATGCAAACTATTGCTATTAGCTTGCCATAAGTGCCTGAACGGAATTTCTTGGTAGTTAGTAGAAGGTTTCGATCTCCAACCTTCGCTTATATTATCTAAAGCCAGGCAAAGATTACTACCGCCATCTTGAAACGTTATCGATCTCGGTTCATCCAATAGGTATCCACCAAGACGTTTTTCCTGTCCAAAAACTGTCTCCATAGAAGAATCCGTATCTTCTAACACGTATACTCGAACGCTATAATCCCCGGAAGATTGGAAACATAGTTTCGGTGCGAACACAGCTAGTTTCAGTCTTTTAATAGCAGCACCATTAGCTGATCTACCTACTATGACGTACCTAGCTAGAGATTCTGTTACTAGGTAAGCAGCAGACTTATCTAATTGACAAAATACGTTGGTGTTGATTGTTTCTTGGCCTAAGGTTACTGCGTTTTGCCACTGGGAATCGCTACAATCGCTTTGAAGGATTGAAACTTGCCAGATATTTCTTGTAATTTCAGCGCAGTGGGGAATTTTTAGTACTACTGCTTTGTTTAGAGAAATATTAGGTCCGCACGATACTACTGGACTCAATTGAGTTAGACCTTCCGCTAATTTCGGACGGAAACAATCCTCGTTTAGTATTGATAGGAAAAGTTCCTGTTTTCTGCTTCTGGATAATGTACCTTCTGGAACTAAGAGACTCACTCTTGATTCTGAAAGATTTAGAAATCCTCCAGCTCCTGATAGGGTGGAGCTGGTATAATTTCCGCTTGTGGTAGGAGTAACTGCGTAAGCTGTTGGAAGGTTGGCTATGGGTAGGGTTACTGTGTCTGTGGCAACTTCGTATGTTGAATCAGCTGAAAGAAAAAAATATATTGGTCAATGGAAGGGGAATAACAGTTTTGGCTTAGGAAAACTACCTTCAGTGCAGTGATAAATGTTTGCAGTGAGGGAAATTCAACTTGAAAATATCAAAAAAATCAAGTATGATCAGAAGAAAATTGAAATTGAAGTTTTTGAAATTTTTAAAAAAATTTAATTTTTTTAAATTCTCGCAACTTTTTGATTTTTTCCAAATTTTTAAAATTTTCGAAATTTTTAAAATATTTAAAATTCTTGATATTTTTGAAATTATCAAAATTTTTGAAATTTTTTATAAATTGTGAAAATAATTGAATTTCATAATTAGGTTTTTTTATGATCTTTGATTTATTTTTTCAATTTAGACGTATTTTTGAAATTTTCAGTGATTAAAATTTTTGAAATGAAAATTTTTAAAAGTGGGTTGTTTTAGAAGTTTTTGAATTTTTTTTTTAATTTTCGAACATTTCGGGAAATTCAATGAACTTGAAACTATCAAAAATCAAGTATGATCAGAAGAAAACTGAAATTGAAATTTTTGAGATTTTTGAAATTTACGAAATTTTTAAAAAATTTAAATTCCCGCAATTTTTTGATTTCTTAAGATTTTTAAAATTTCCAGAATTTTTAAAATTTTTGAATTTCTTGACATTTTTGATATTTTTAAAATATTCTGAATTTTTGAAATTTTTTATATATTTTAAAATATTTTCAATTTCCTAATTCAGTTTTTTTATATTTTTTTTTAAATGTTATTTTTGAAATTTTCAGTGATTAAAATTTTTAAAATGGAAATTTTTAAAACTGGGTCGTTTTTGATCATTTTTTTAAATTTTCGATAAATTTTTTTAATTTTTGATTTTTTTGAAGGTTTTGCAATTTTTGAAGGTTTTGCAATTTTTGATATTTTTCGATTTATTGACGTATTTTTTACATTTTGCCATTTTTGCTTTTTGAAATTTGAAATTGTAAAATTTCTTAAAATTCAGATTTTTTAATTTAATTTAATTTTTTTTTGTAAAAGTGTAAAATTATCCGAATTTTTAGAATTTTCCCAATTTTCAAAATTTTTGAAATTTTTAAAATATTTGAAATTTTTGACATTTTTGAAATTTTTGAATTTCCTAATTCAGTTTTTTTATATTTTTTTTAAATGTTATTTTTGAAATTTTCAGTGATTAAAATTTTTAAAATGGAAATTTTTAAAACTGAGTCGTTTTTGATATTTTTTTTAAATTTTCGATAAATTTTTTAAATTTTTGAATTTTTTGAAGGTTTTGCAATTTTTGATATTTTACGATTTATTGACGTATTTTTTACATTTTATCATTTTTACTTTTTGAAATTTGAAATTGTTAAATTTCTTAAAATTCAGATTTTTTTAATTTTCGAATTTTTTTTGTAAAAGTGTAAAATTATCCGAATTTTTAGAATTTTCCCAATTTTCAAAATTTTTGAAATTTTTAAAATATTTGAAATTTTTGACATTTTTGAAATTTTTGAATTTCCTAATTCAGTTTTTTTATATTTTTTTTAAATGTTATTTTTGAAATTTTCAGTGATTAAAATTTTTAAAATGGAAATTTTTAAAACTGAGTCGTTTTTGATATTTTTTTTAAATTTTCGATAAATTTTTTAAATTTTTGAATTTTTTGAAGGTTTTGCAATTTTTGATATTTTACGATTTATTGACGTATTTTTTACATTTTATCATTTTTACTTTTTGAAATTTGAAATTGTTAAATTTCTTAAAATTCAGATTTTTTTAATTTTCGAATTTTTTTTGTAAAAGTGTAAAATTATCCGAATTTTTAGAATTTTCCCAATTTTCAAAATTTTTGAAATTTTTAAAATATTTGAAATTTTTGACATTTTTGAAATTTTTGAATTTCCTAATTCATTTTTTTATATAATTTTTAATTAATTTTTGACGTATTTTTGAAATTTTCAGTGATTAAAATTTTTGAAACGGAAATTTTCAAAAGTGGGTCGATATTTTTTTTAAATGTTCGATACATTTTTGAAATTTTTGAATTTTTTGACATTTTCCTTTTGAATTTGTAATATTTTTTGAAAATTTCGAAATTTTAATTTATTTTCGAAACTTTGGAAATTCCTAATTTTTTTTTAATTTTTGATAGATTTATGTAGTTTTTGAAAGTTTTTGAAATTTTTGAATTTTTTGACATTTTCCTTTTGAATTTGTAATATTTTTTGAAAATTTCGAAATTTTAATTTATTTTCGAAACTTTGGAAATTCCTTATTTTTTTTTTAATTTTTGATAGATTTATGTAGTTTTTGAAGTCCTTAAAAGTTTTTGAAATTTTTGAATTTTTTGACATTTTCCTTTTGAATTTGTTGTTTTAAAGTTCTTAAAATTTTTTGTAATTTTTGATATGATTTATTGACGTATTTTTGAAATTTTGTTTTTGCTTTTGGAAATATTGAAATTCCTTAAAATTCAGATTTTTTTAATTTTTGAATTTTTTTTTGCAAAAGTAAAATTTTTAGAATTTTTGCAATTTTTTAAGTTTTTCTTTGAAATTTTTGATACATTTTTGAAATTTTCTGATGATTTTTAATATTTTTTTGAATTTTCGATATATTTTTTAATTTTTTGACATTTGTTTTTTTGAAATTTTGAAATTCTCAAAATTCCTTAAATTCAATTTTTATTTTTAATTTGCAAATTTTTTTTTAATGGTTGATATATTTTTTTGAAATTTTTGAGGTGCCTAAATTTTGAAATTTTTTTAATTTTTAAAATTCTCTGAACTTTTTTAAATTTCTGAAATTTTATAATTTTTTATTTTTTTTTGATATTTTTTTAAATACTTTTGAAGTTTTCTTTTGATTTTTTGATTTTTAAACTTCTTTAAATGTTTGATATATTTTTGAAGTTCTTAAAAAAATTTTCAATTCTCGGCATTTTTAAAATTTTGTCATTTTTGCTTTTTGAAATATTGAAATTGTTAAATTTACTTAAAATTCAAATTTTTTAATATTTCAATTTTTTTTGTAAAAGTAAAATTCTCGGAATTTTTAGAATTATTGATGATTTTAAAATTTTCAAATAATGTTTTTTGAAATTTGTGATGTTTTTTATATTTTATTAAAGATTTCTAATATATCATCAAATATTTTGAAATTCTGAACATTTTTGAAACGATTAAAATTCTCCTAATTTTTAGAATTTTCCCAATTTTCAAAATTTTTGAAATTTTTAAAATATTTGAATTTTTGACATTATTGAAATTTTTAAATTTAAAATTTTCAGTTTTGGAAATTTTGCAATTTTTGAAATTGATATTTTCGTTTTTTGAAAGTTTTTTATAATTTTTAATTAATTTTTTAAATTTTTGACATATTTTTGAAATTCTCAGAGGTTAAAATTTTTGAAATTGAAATTTTTAAAACTAGATTGTTTTTGAAATATTAAAATTGTTAAATTTCTTAAAATTCCGATTTTTTATTTCTTTTTTGTAAAAGTAAAATTCCCGGAATATTTAGAATTTTTGCAATTTTTAGTATTATTTTTTTTTTGAAATTTTTGATATTATTTTAAAATTTTCTTATGATTTTTAATATTGTTTTGAATTTTCGATTTATTTTTTAATTTTTTGACATTTTTGTTTTTTTTTGAAATTTTGAAATTCTGAAAAATCTTAAAATTCAATTTTTTTTTAAATTTGGGATTTTTTTTTAAATGTTTGATATATATGTTTGAAACTTTTGAGGTGCTTAAATTTTGAATTTTTTTAAATTTTTGAAATTTCATAATTTTATTATTTTTTTTGACATTTTTTATATATTTTTAAAATTTTCTTAAACTTTTTTAATGTCATTAGAAGTTTTTGATACATTTTTGAAATTTTCTTACGATTTTTAATATTTTTTGAATTTTCGATATATTTTTTAGTTTTTTGACATTTTTGTTTTTTGGAAGTTTTGAAATTCTGAAAATTCTTAAAATTCAATTTTTTTTTTAAATTTTGGATTTTTTTATATGTTTGATATATATTTTTGAAATTTTTGAGGTGCTTAAATTTTGAAATTTTTTTGATTTTTAAAATTCTCTGAATATTTTTAAATTTCATAATTTTTTTATTTTTTTTTGACTTTTTTGTTTTTTTGAAATTTTGAAATTCTGAAAATTCTTAAAATTCTTAAAATTCTTAAAATTCAATCTTGTTTTTAATTCCCGGTTTTTTTTAAATTGACATTTTTTATATACTTTTGAAATTTTCTTATGATTTTTTTTAATATATTTTAAAATTTTTGACATTTTTGATCATTTTGAATTTTTTGACATCTTTGTTTTTGGAAATACTTCAATTTTTTGATTTTTAACTTTTTTTAAATGTTTGATAAATTTTTGAGTTTTGGAGTGTTTAAAATTTTTGAAGGTCATATTTTTTTTAAAAATGTTTGAAATTCTTAAAATTCTCGGAATTTTTGAAATTTTTGCGATTTTTGAAAATGTCTTATAATTTTTTAAAATTTTTTGAAATTATTAATATATTTTTGAATTTTGGACATTTTTCTATTTAAAATGTTATAAATTTTTTGATTTTTAAATTTTTAAAGTGCTTAAAATTTCCTTTTTGTTTTTAAAATTTTCGTAATTTTTTAAATTGTTGCAATTTTCGAATATTTTTTTTAATATTTTTTGAAATTTTTGACATATTTTTGAAATTTTCTATATATTTTTGAAATTTTGAAATTTCCGAAATTTTTGATATACTTTCTTTGAATTTCTTAAAATTCAGTTTTGTTTTTAAACTTCTGAATTGTTTAAAAATATATTTTTGAATTTATTGAAGTGCTTCATTTTTTTTTTAAATTTTCAGGTTCCTAAAATTTTTTTTAATCTTTGAAATTTTTAAAATTGTCGAAACATTTGATGTCTTTTTCAAACTTTTAAAATATTTTTGAATTCATTGACATTTTTGTTTTTTAATTGGTTTTTAAATATTTTTGAAGTGCTTAATATTTTTTTAATTTTTAAAATTATCGGAATTTTTAAATTTTTTGACATTTTTGTTTTTTTTTTAATTTTTATTTTATTTTTTTTTAAATATTTGACATATTTTTAAAATATTTGAAGTGCTTAAAATATTTGATATTTTTATTTTTATAATTTTTATTCGATTGTTTTTAAATATTTGATATATGTTTGAATTTTTGAAGTTTAAAATTTTTTAAAATTGTTGAAATTTTAAAAATTATCGAAATTTTCGAATTTTTTGACATTTTTGTTTTTTTTTTTAAATTTTTAAATTTCTTAAAATTCAGTTTTGCATTTAATTAAAATTTTTTTTTTAAATGTTTAATACATTTTTGAAGTTTAATTTTTTGAAATTTTTAAAAATTCTCGTAATTTTTGAAATTTCTGTAAATTTTGATAATTTGGAATAATTTTTTTAGAAATATTTGATATATTTTTAAAATTTAGGATATATTTAAAAAACTTATTATTTTTGAAATTTTTTATATATTTTCGAAATTTTTGAATTTCTAAAAATTCAGTTTTTTTTTTAATCTGAATTTTTCTTAAATGTTTCATATATTCTTGAAATTTTTGAATTGCCTAATTTTTTTTGAAATTTTTGAAGTTTCAAATTTTTTTTGACACCTTTGTTTTTGAAATTTTTAAAATTCCCGGAACATTTGATAAATTTTAGATAGAAATTTCTTATATATTTTTGAATTTTTTACATTTTTGTTTTTTGATTTTTAAAATGTTTCATATATTTTTGAAATTGAACTGCTTTGAATTTTTTTATAATTTTTGACATTTTGAAATATTTTTTATTATATACAATATATAATACTTACAGTTATTAGTAAATCCGCTCATTTGACTCCTCTTCCCGCTAGATGACTCCAATGTGGAACTAGTTGCCGGCGACATCTGTATATCACTTCCAGAAGTTAAATGTGGTACGTCATAATGGTGTTCGGATACGGATCTAGTAACAGATGTCGCTGGAGTAGTATATGGATATTCGTAGCAAGGGGGAACTGTCTGAGTGACATCCGGTTGCAGGGTTAGCGATTTCTTATCGGGGTCAGGAAAAAACTCCGGATGATAATCTAAAATAAAAAAAAATTAAGATTAAAAATCTTGTTACCCTCGTAATATCAAATACTTTTTAAATTAAAAATTATGACGAATAAATTGGTTGGTCAATTAAAGAAATGTCTAGGATTTTATGGGTTTCCTAATGAACTCACGAAATGAAAAACATCTGTGTGGTTTTCTCGTTCGCTTTGAACATTTAAGAAAAAAAGTCGTTAAAAATGTTAAAAAAAATCGTTTTATTTTTGGGGGTTTCCAATTTGATACGTTAATTATGCGTGCGTTATGGCTGCTTGGGAAATATGCATACCAGGCGGTCTTGGTTTTATGTGTTTTTACAAGGTAAGATCAGAAAGTTTTGGTGAGTGTATTTATTATTTTCCTTGATGAAAGAAAATTAAAAATTTGTTTTTAGAAGAGGAAGAGAAATTGGGAAAAATGCACCATGCTATTAAGACAAAAAAAGGGTCAGTTGGGGTAATTGTGTTTGAAGGAAATTTTTTGTTTTTGGCATTTGATCTAGTTGCATATCAGTTTTGAAGATGCGAAAAAATTTTGAGAGTTAAGTAATTTAATCTTATAGAATTTTTTTTTCAGTTAGTTAAAATCCATTTTCTTAAATTTTGTACGTTTTGAATTGTTCATTTTCACTGTTACTAGATAAGAGGTATGAGCTAGATGCCCCTTTAAATTTTAAATAATGGGGTTACTGGGACCGATCATGATCCGATTTCCCCTTTAGTACCCAGTTACCCCAAAATTATATTTTAATATATTTTTTTCCAGAAACCATGGTACATAAAATAAAAAGGCAAAATGGAGGGAAACTAATGGCAAAAATGACAAAAAAAGGGAAAAGTGAAAAGGGAAAAATTAACAAAAAGTCCAAAAAAAGGTAAAATAAGATAAAGAATAGGGAAAAAGGAAAATACACCAAAAAGAAAAAAAAACATACAAAAAAGGCAGAATAGAGAAAAAATAAAGGCAAAAAACCTATAAAACAAAGTTTTCAAAAAGTCCAAAATATGTGTCAAATAAAGGGAAAAACCAAAATACGCAAAAAAGTAAAAAAAAGAAGCAAAATAGTATGAAAATAAAGACAAAAAAAGACAAAAAAGCTAAAAAAAGGCAGAAAAGGGGTAAAAAAGTAACAAAAAAAAGATGGAAAAGGCAAAAAGTTAATAAAAAAAGGCTTTAAAGGGAACAAAAAGGTCAAAAAAAGGAAAAAAGGGTAAGAACAAAATCAAAAATGCCAAAAAAAATCAAAATAGTGATAAAAGGGCAAAAAACGCCAAAATGGTAAAAAAAGCAAAATAACATGAAATAAAAGCAAAAATCCAGAAAAAACCAAAAACAGGCAAAAAGGGGTAAAAAGCATCAAAAAAGGTGAAAAAAGCATCAAAAAAGGTGAAAAAACCATCAAAAAAGGCAATAAGATCAAAAAAGCAAAAAAATAATTGAAAACAGGGCGAAAAGGCGTAAAAGGGCCAAAAAAAAAAGGAAAAAAAGGTTTAAAAAAGACAAAAAAAAGCCAAAATAAAGAGCTGCAAAAAAAGGAAAACGGTAAAAAAGGCAAAAAAAGTTTTAAAGACGTAAAAAAAAGGTGTAAAAAGCAACAAAAAAAAGGCTAAAAAAGGTTTAAAAAAATAAAAAAAACGTTTTAAAAAAAGGGGCAAAAAAAGTAAAAAAAAAGAAACGAGTGTCAAAACAAAAACAAAACCGTCGGTTGTAGCACGCCAAAACTTTTTGAGGTCACCTGAAACGATTAAAACCATTTAGAAATGAAAGTCTGTCTGTCTGTCTGTGTGTATTCTTCCACGATAGAGACCACACGTATAATCCGATTGAGTTGAAATTTGGTACATAGGTTTGGATTACTCGTCGGAAGAACTCATTAGTTTTTATCCGACATCTATTAAACGGAAGTGTCACTATCAAAAAATGACACGGAATTAGACTTGCAATATGTCATTTGAAAGCCATTTACAATCTCTATTCAGAACAGTCAAAATTATTTCTCCAACTGTCACCTGTCAAAAATAAAAAATGTCAAAATTTGAAACATTAACATCAAAAAAGTTTTAGGGCGACACAACCGATTTTTTCACAATTTTTCAGAATTTTCTCATTGTTCTTTTTCTCACCTTTTTAGTATTATTCCTAATTTTTCCTGTTTTTTTTATTGTTTATCAAAATTTTTCAGTATTTTTCAGACTTTCCTCAATTTTTCATATTTTTTTAAATGTATCGAAATTTTTCACTATTTTTGTAGTTTTCCCCTATTTTCCCCAATTTTCTTATTTATTTAAATTTTTTCACTTTTTTTAATGTTTTACACCTATTTTTATTCTGAAATTCTTGTATTTTTCCAAGTTTTTTCAGATTTTCCCCATTTTTTTTAATTTATCTGTTTTTCCAAATTTTCCCTAATTTTTCAGATATTCCCCTGTTTTTATTTTTTTATACAATCTTTTCACTGTTTTTAAAGATTTTCCACTATTTCTTCTCGCTATTTTTCACCAACTTTTCAGATTTTTCCTTATTTTTCGCGACTTTCTCAGATTTTACCCTATTTCCAACTATTTTTGCGGATTTTTACCTATTTTTGTATTTTTTTTAATATATCCCAATTTTATACAGTTTTTCCAAAGTTTTCCCTGCTTTTCATTATTTTTCTCCATTTTTTGACTATTTTTTCACATTTCCTCCTACTTTTTACTAATTTCCACTAATTTTCCCAATGTTTGTCATTTTTTCGTATTTATTTAAATGTATCCCAATTTTTCTAGATTTTCCACAATTGTTCACATTCCCAATATTTCACTAGTTTTCCCGATTTTTCATTATTCTTCACTATTTGTCCCCATTTTTCCACCGTTTGTCAAGATTTTCCCCTATATTTCACTACTTCCTCCTCTTTTTACCAATTTTTAACTTTTCGAGATTTTCCCTTTTTTCTCATTTTTTTTAATTTCTCTCAATATTTTCCAAATTTTTTTGTTTCTTTCGTTTATTTTATTTTCCGTCTTTTTCTGTTTTTTTTTTTAATTTTTTTTTTCGATTCTTCTATTTTTTCTCGCTTTTTTCTCATTTTTTTTCTTATTGTTCTATTTTTATAGTCTTTTTCTTGTGTTCTATTTTTTTCTCAATTTTTTATTTCTTTAATTTTTATGATAATTTGCGATTTTTTTGTTATTTTTTTTTGTGATTTTGTTGTGGTTTTTTTGCAATTTTTTTTTAATTTTTTTGTGATTTTGTTGCGTTTTTTTGCGATTTTTGTGATATTTTTCGATTTCTTGCGTTTTTTTGATTCTTTTTTTTTCGTTTTTTTTTTGTTTTTCTGGTTTTTTTATTTTTTTTTCGATTCTTCTATTTTTCTCATTTTTCCTCTTTTTTTTTATTTTTTTTTGTGATTTTGCGGTTTTTTTTGCGATTTTTTTTTCATTTTTTTTGTGATTTTGTTGCGTTTTTTTTGCGATATTTTTCGATTTCAAGCGTTTTTTGATTTTTTTTTTGCGATTTTTAGCGGTTTTTTTCGGTTTTTTATTTCTTCATTTTTGTAATTTACAATTTTATTTTTCATTTTTTCCCAACATTTTCTAATTTCTCTCAATATTTTCCAAATTTTTTTGTTTCTTTCGTTTATTTTATTTTCCGTCTTTTTCTGTTTTTTTTTTATTTTTTTTTCGATTCTTCTATTTTTTCTCGCTTTTTTCTCATTTTTTTTCTCATTGTTCTATTTTTATAGTCTTTTTTTTGTGTTCTATTTTTTTCTCATTTTTTTATTTCTTTAATTTTTATGATAATTTGCGATTTTTTTGCATTTTTTTTTTAATTTTTTTGTGATTTTGTTGCGTTTTTTTTGCGATTTTTGTGATATTTTTCGATTTCTTGCGTTTTTTTGATTCTTTTTTTTTCGTTTTTTTTTCCGACTTTTTCTGGTTTTTTTATTTTTTTTTCGATTCTTCTATTTTTCTCATTTTTCCTCTTTTTTTTTCTCATTGTTCTATTTTTATAGTCTTTTTTTTTTAGTTCAATTTTTTCCTCATTTTTTTTCTCATTTTTTTTATTTCTTTAATTTTTATGATAATTTGCGATTTGTTTGTTATTTTTTTTGTGATTTTGTTGCGGTTTTTTTTGCGATTTTTTTTTTGTGATTTTGTTGCGTTTTTTTTGCGATATTTTTCGATTTCAGGCGTTTTT
Source organism: Neocrepidodera transversa (assembly GCA_963243735.1). Taxonomy (NCBI): domain Eukaryota; kingdom Metazoa; phylum Arthropoda; class Insecta; order Coleoptera; family Chrysomelidae; genus Neocrepidodera; species Neocrepidodera transversa. The sequence goes on along the minus strand of OY725352.1, from coordinate 18,990,585 downwards.
TGATTTTTTTTGCGATTTTTAGCGGTTTTTTTCGGTTTTTTATTTCTTCATTTTTTCCGTAATTTACAATTTTATTTTTCATTTTTTCCCAATATTTTCTAATTTCTCTCAATATTTTCCAATTTTTTTTTTTTCTTTCGTTTATTTTATTTTCCGTCTTTTTCTGTTTTTTTTTTATTTTTTTTTCGATTCTTCTATTTTTTCTCGCTTTTTTCTCATTTTTTTCTCATTGTTCTATTTTTATAGTCTTTTTCTTGTGTTCTATTTTTTTCTCAATTTTTTATTTCTTTAATTTTTATGATAATTTGCGATTTTTTTGTTATTTTTTTTGTGATTTTGTTGTGGTTTTTTTGCAATTTTTTTTTCATTTTTTTTGTGATTTTGTTGCATTTTTTTTGCGATTTTTGTGATATTTTTCGATTTCTTGCGTTTTTTTGATTATTTTTTTTTCGTTTTTTTTTTTTGCGATTTTTGGCGTTTTTTTTCGGTTTTTTATTTCTTCATTTTTTCCGTAATTTACAATTTTATTTTTCATTTTTTCCCAATATTTTCTAATTCCTCTCAATATTTTCCATTTTTTTTTTTTTTTTTTTTTTTTTTTTTTTTTTTTTTTTTTTTTTTTTTTTTTTTTCTATCGATTCTTCTATTTTTTCTTGTTTTTTAAAAATATTGTGACAAAAGCATAAATTTTCTATTAAAATATAAAAGTTCCTTTTTTCTGCTACTTAAAAATATGACAGCAACATTGCGTTACGAAGACATGAATTATATACCCCAAAATAATTATTTTGTAGGTAGCGCTATCTATAAAAAAATACGTGAACTGTAAATGAAAGAAAAAAATGAAATATCTCTTATGTACCATCTCAAATGGAAACATAATCAAGTTCCTGAATTAGTTTTTATAGCGATTTTTGATGCCTTTTTTTTGAGGTTAAATTTTCATTATTCCATTGTTTTTTCAATTTTCTTAATTATTTTTAACTTTTTAATATATTCAGGAACTAATTTAATACCATTAGAACATTATAAAAGCAAATTCGCATATATTTATTAGCCGGATAGTCCGTCTTATATGTTCAAAAATTTCCCTATGCTTATCTATTTGCTAACGCCCCCTTAACCACACATGGTCAAGTAAATTAAGTTCAAGTTGTACAAATTTTGTCATTTACTATATAGAAGGGAGTAGAAAAAGTAGATTTTTTTATACCTTAAATAATTTTTGGTATAAGTTTGGAAGATAAATCAATGACTTTGTTTGCGTTCCTCTTATTATTATCAATATAAATTTATGTATAAGATAATCTTTATCTACGCCTCTGGATAATCTTAAAAAAAGACAAGCAATGAGAAGTAAGAAAAATATCCATTCTTTTACTATGAATGATGAATTGTCCTCTTCGGGGATGACTTATCGCATTCAAAGTTCATTCATCACAATGCAACTTACAGTTCGCCATTAATGACCATACTCTTCGATTTATCGTTCCAAATAGTTTATTAAAATTGGACCTCTACTATTAGTATTCAAAAATACTATTTGTATTTGTATACATCTTGATAAAATATGTACCAGTTTTATCGATTAGAATCGTAGTTCATTTTTTATTCGTGGATCCCGTCCCACGTGAGTTTGTTTTGAATGTGGATCTATATTCCGAAACACGTGAAGAGACTTGTAGCACCGGAGAAGATCACGACCCGTGAAATCAACGATTTGAGAATGTCGTTAATCTTTCGCCTTGTCTAAACTGTAACTTCGAAAACACTTTTTTTTTACAGAACCCAGTCGCGTTAGTTTTTTTTTTATTTTGTATCGGTGCCGTTTTCAAAGAAAATAACATTATTTTAAGAGATGTCTTAGGATATTAAAGAGATTGATTGTTGGTAAATGTGTCTTTGAAATTGTTTCGTGGAAGTTGTGGCTCATTTAATTTAAAATTGGAATAATCTGCTAATTAAATTTTGGGAATATTGAAACACTTTTTTATTCATTTAAGATAAGTTAGTACCTACTTTTTTTACAAAAACTGTGTATAATCTCATCAAAATGGTCAAATGGTCATAAGCGAAACACAGAGACAGTACAAACAAATTTTTCGTCATCGAATTTTTGTATACTTTTTTATACTGAATTAGAATTCAGAATATTAAAATTTCATTGGATACAGACAGATAGATCAATGTTTCTTACAAATGTTTCGTTCAATGCTTTTTCCAATGATTCATTCAATATATTTTTTTTTCAATAATTACTTTAATGTTTCTTTCAATGTTTCTTACAATATTTTGTTTAATGTTTTTTCAACGTTTCTTTCAATGTATTTTTTTCAATGTTTTTTTTAATGATTCTTTCGATGTTTCATTCAATTTTTCTTTCAATGTTTCTTACAATGTTTCGTTCAATGCTTTTTCCAATGTTTCATTCAATATAATTGCTTTTTTCAATAATTACTTTAATGTTTCTTTCAGTGTTTCATTTAATTTTTGTTTCAGTGTTTCTTTCAATGTTTCTTACAATATTTCGTTTAATGTTTTTTCAACGTTTCTTTCAATGTATTTTTTTCAATGTTTTTTTAATGCTTCTTTCGATGTTTCATTCAATTTATCTTTCAATGTTTCTTACAATGTTTCGTTCAATGCTTTTTCCAATGTTTCATTCAATATAATTTCTTTTTTCAATATTTACTTTAATGTCTCTTTCAATGTTTCATTTAATTTTTGTTTCAGTGTTTCTTTCAATGTTTATTACAATATTTCGTTTAATGTTTTTTCAACGTTTCTTTCAATGTATTTTTTTCAATGATTTTTTAATGCTTCTTTCGATGTTTCATTCAATTTTTCTTACAATGTTTCGTTCAATGCTTTTTCCAATGTTTCATTCAAAATTATTTCTTTTTTCAATATTTACTTTAATTGTTTCTTTCAATGTTTCATTTAATTTTTGTTTCAGTGTTTCTTTCAATGTTTCTTACAATATTTCGTTTAATTTTTTTTCAACGTTTCTTTCAATGCATTTTTTTCAATGTTTTTTTAATGCTTCTTTCGATGTTTCATTCAATTTTTCTTTCAATGTTTCTTACAATGTTTCGTTCAATGCTTTTTCCAATGTTTCATTCAATATATTTTTTTTTTAATATTTACTTTAATGTCTCTTTCAATGTTTCATTTAATTTTTGTTTCAGTGTTTCTTTCAATGTTTATTACAATATTTCGTTTAATGTTTTTTCAACGTTTCTTTCAATGTATTTTTTTCAATGATTTTTTAATGCTTCTTTCGATGTTTCATTCAATTTTTCTTACAATGTTTCGTTCAATGCTTTTTCCAATGTTTCATTCAAAATTATTTCTTTTTTCAATATTTACTTTAATTGTTTCTTTCAATGTTTCATTTAATTTTTGTTTCAGTGTTTCTTTCAATGTTTCTTACAATATTTCGTTTAATGTTTTTTCAACTTTTTTTTCAATGTATTTTTTTCAATGTTTTTTTAATGCTTCTTTCGATGTTTCATTCAATTTTTCTTTCAATGTTTCTTACAATGTTTCGTTCAATGCTTTTTCCAATGTTTCATTCAAAATTATTTCTTTTTTCAATATTTACTTTAATTGTTTCTTTCAATGTTTCATTTAATTTTTGTTTCAGTGTTTCTTTCAATGTTTATTACAATATTTCGTTTAATGTTTTTTTCAACGTTTCTTTCAATGCATTTTTTTCAATACTTTTTTAATGCTTCTTACAATGTTTCGTTCAATGCTTTTTCCAATGTTTCATTCAAAATTATTTCTTTTTTCAATATTTACTTTAATTGTTTCTTTCAATGTTTCATTTAATTTTTGTTTCAGTGTTTCTTTCAATGTTTCTTACAATATTTCGTTTAATGTTTTTTCAACGTTTCTTTTAATGTATTTTTTTCAATGTTTTTTTAATGCTTCTTTCGATGTTTCATTCAATTTTTCTTTCAATGTTTCTTACAATGTTTTGCTCAATGCATTTTCCAATGTTTCATTCAATATAATTTCTTTTGTTAATATCTACTTGAAATGTTTCTTTCAATGTTTCATTTAATTTTTGTTTCAGTGTTTCTTTCAATGTTTCTTACAATATTTCGTTTAATGTTTTTTCAATGTATTTTTTTCAATGTTTTATTAATGCTTCTTTCGATGTTTCATTCAATTTTTCTTTCAATGTTTCTTACAATGTTTCGTTCAATGCTTTTTCCAATGTTTTATTCAATATGATTTCTTTTTTCAATATTTACTTGAAATGTTTCTTTCAATGTTTCATTTAATTTTTGTTTCAGTGTTTCTTTCAATGTTTCTTACAATATTTCGTTTAATGTTTTTTCAACGTTTCTTTCAATGTATTTTTTTCAATGTTTTTAATGCTTCTTTCAATATTTCATTTTTTTCAATGTTTCTTTCGTTTAATGTTTTTTTCAACGTTTCTTTCAACGCATCTTTTTTCAATGCGTTTTTAATGATTCTTTCGATGTTTCATTTAATTTTTCTTACAATGTTTTTTTTAGTGTTTCTTTCAAAGTTTTATTTAATTTTACTTTCAATGTTTCTTTCAATGTTTCTTTCCATGTTTCTTTTAATGCTTCTGTCAACTTTTTATTTTTTCCAATATTTCTTTCCATGTTTCTTTTAATGTTTTTTTTTTCATTGTTTCTTTTAATGTTTCTTTCAATGTTTCAGTCATTTTTTCTTTCAATGTTTCTTACAATGTTTCGTTTAACGTTTTTTTCAACGTTTATTTCTTTTCAATGTTTTTTTAATGCTTCTCTCAATGTTTTATTTAATTTTTCTTTGAATGTTTTTTTTTAATGTTACTTTCAATGTTTTTTTAATGATTATTTCAATGCTTTATTTAATTTTGCTTTTAATGTTTCTTTTAATGCTTTTTTCGATGTTTTTTTTAATGTTTTTTTTTTCAATGGTTTTTCAATGTTTACTTCAATGTTTCATTCATTTTTTCTTTCAATGTTTCCTTACAATGTTTTGTTTAACGTTCATTTCAAAATATTTCTTTTCAATGTTTCTTTTAATGCTTCTTTCAATGTTTTTTTAATTTTTCTTTCAATGTTTCATTTTTTCAATGTTTCTTTCGATGTTTCTTTTAATGTTTTTTTCAATGTTTTTTTAATGTTTCTTTCAATGTTTCATACATTTTTTTAATGTTTCTTACAATGTTTCGTTTAATATTTTTTCATTTTCAACGTTTCTTTCAATGTATTTTTTTTCAAAGTTTTTTTAACGCTCCCTTCAATATTTAATTTAATTTTTCTTTCAATGATGCTTTCGATGGTTCTTTTAATGTTTTTTCAATGTTTCTTTCAATGTATTTTTTTCAATGATTTTTTAATGCTTCTTTTAATTTTTATTTAATTTTTCTTTTAATGTTTTTTTGATGTTTCTTTCAGATTTTTTAAATGATTATTTCATTGTTTCATTTAATTTTGCGTTCGATATTTCTTTCGATGTTTCTTTTAATGCTTCTTTCAATGTTTTTAATTCTTCTTTCAATGTCTCTCTTATTTTTTCCATTTCATTTTCTATTTGTCCCTTCTTTTTCCTATTTTTTCGCTATTTTGTCCTATTTTTTTCTATTAATTCTTATTTATTACTGGTTTTCCCTATTTTCTATGTTTTCCCTATTTTCTATGTTTTCCCTATTTTTCTATATTTTCCTCATGTCTCCTACTTTTTTAGTTTTTTCTTTCTTATTTTCCCATTTTTCAGTATGTTTCCTTCTATTTTTACCTAAATTTCGTTTTTCCATATTTTTTTCAACTTTTCAAATTTGTTAAATGATTATTTACTATTTTTTTCATTTTGCGCTATTTTTTTTTTTTATCATTTCCAATATTTCATTAATTTTTCCTTTTTTGCTATTTTCTCCTATTTTTCCCTATTATTTCCCTTTTTTCCCTATTTTTTCCTATATTCGGTGGTTTTTTCTATTTTTTACAATTTTTTTTATTTTTCCAGATTTTGCCTACATTATTTCACTATTTTGGCCAGATCTTTTTTAAAATTTTTCAATGTTTTTCTTTATTTTTTCCGATTTTCCAATATTTTCCCATAAGTTTTTGTAATTTTGTTCTATTTTTCCCTAGGTTTTCATATTTTTCTCTATTTTTACCTAATTTTCGAATTTTTTCTTATTTTCCTTTATTTTCTGTTTTTCCTATTTTCTATAATTTCCCTATTTTCCTATTCGTTCCCACTTTTCAACTCTTCAATATTTTATCCAATTCTTCATATTTTAATTTTTTCTATATTTTTCTTCATTTCCCCTACTTTTTCCATATTTTTAACATTTTTCCTGTTTTTGTCTATTTTTTCCAGTTTTTTCCTATTTTTTACTATTTGTTCATTTTTTTATCCATTTTACCCATTTTACCATTTTTACTATTTTTTCTTTCTTTTTTTTATACTCATTTTTCCGTAATTATCCCTATTTTCCCCTATTTATCAGAATTTATCCATATTTTTCCCTATTTGTGCATATTTTTCCCTAGTTTTTCCCAATTTTTCCATATTTTTCCATATTTTTCCATATTTTTCCAGATTTTTCCATATTTTCCCTATTTTTTCTATTTCTCCAATTTTTATGTTTTTCATTATTTTTCCTATTTTACTTTCCCGACCAACCTCCGAGAAGGGAAAGTACTGTGAACGAGCTAAAAAATTTTTTCGAGATAGAGACGGAAATATTCATTTTGAGGTCACCTGAGATGTTTAATACCATTTCCAGATGGAAGTCTGTCTGTCTATCTGTCTGTCTGTGTCTGTGTGTATTCTTTTACGATAGAGCCCACACGTTTAATCCGATTGAGCTGAAATTTGGTATATGAGTTTTGACTACCCGTCGGAAGAACTATTTAATTTTTGTACGACATCTGTCAAACAGAAGTGTCGCTATCAAAAAATGACAGATGCGATATGACACGGAATTTGACTTGCAATATGTCATTTGAAAGCCCTTGAAAAACTCTATTCAGAACAGTCAAAATTATTTCTCCAACTGTCACCTGTCAAAAATAAAAAAATGTCAAAATTTGAAACTTTAACATTAAATATGTGAAAAAGTACTTTTTGAAAAAATTTTAGCGTACGTCACTGCATGTCGTTTGCTGTCTTATTTCTCGTAATGGTCCTATACATTTTGCACAAGGAATACTAAGTGATGACGTGTATAAAACAGCTTTTGAGTACAGACCGGCATTGTATATTTGAGTGATAGGATAAAAATGGGTTTTGTTATGGATATTTTATAAAAATTCTGATAAAAAATTTCATGAATTGATAAAAAAATTGAAAAAGTCTAAAAAATTGTTTAAGTAATTTTGTATTGGTTTATTAAATTTTGTATCAAGACGAGTTGCGTTTCTTCATTTAAACAAAAAATCGTCTTATATCAAAAATATTATTCAAAACCGGTCCTGAATTAATCTCAACATGTATTTTTTAATATAAATATCTATTACACAATTTCTGTCATCTATTTTCATATTCTTATAAAAACACCTTTTTGTTTTTAGAAAAACTCGCAGAATCTTTTTTTTTTGTAAATCGATTCTTTAAATAAACATGTTATACCGAATATTTGTTCTTTTCCCTTTCTATTTGATTTTCTTGTTCTCTTTCAGCGAACGAAGCGGGTCAATTGGTCGAAATTCAATATCGTACGTGACCTATTTATAAAAAAAATTCACTTTTACGATTCATAAATCCAATATATTAGAATCACGTTCAATGTTTTCCTGACTCGAATTTAAATCACCGAAGGTTTTATTGAGGTAGAACCTATAAAACGGCGAAAGAATAGAATATCAAAAACCGATTATGCTTTAAACAAAAAAAACGTAATTTTATAGTTGGTTTAATGTAGATAAATATTTTGTTTTTATATTTTGATAAATTCAAATAATAATTTTAATTTTAATCTAAGACACATTAATTTCTTTATCACTAAACAAAAATAAAGTTTCATTTTTGTTTATTAGAAAATAGACTGGCGCCCAATACATAAATGACATAAAAATTAACATACAGTTTTGGATAGAAATAACTGTTATTTTAAAATAGAATTTATTTGCAGATACAAAAATCCGCGTTTTTAAGAGTTGGACAATACTATTAATATATATATATTCCAAAATATATTTCACATTATCATTACCCTAAGTAACATTAACTCTGGCAACACTGTGATCTTTTCTTGTTTAATTACTAGTGCATAAAGTAAAAATTGTATATTGGAGTGTTTATAATTACAGTCAATAATCCAATTTTTTTAATACGAATCCAATTTCTGGTCTGATTATCCAAGTTTTGCACTGAAAATCCACGTTTTCCACTGAAAATCCACTATTCTGCTAGAAAATCCACTTTTTTGCTCTAAAAATCGAATTTTTGCTGTAAAAATCCAATTTTTGCTCTAAAAATCCAATTTCTGCACGGAAAATCCACGTTTTCTACTGTAAATTCACTTTTTTGCTATAAAAATCCACTTTTTTGGTATAAAAATCCATTTTTTACTGTCAATAATCCAATTTTTTAATACGAAACTAATTTCTGATCTGAAAATCCAATTTTTGCTCTAAAAATCGAATTTTTGCTATAAAAATCCATTTTTTGCTGTCAATAATCCAATTTTTGCTCTAAAAATCGAATTTTTGATTTAAAAATCCAATTTCTGCACGGAAAATCCACGTTTTCTACTGTAAATTCAGTTTTTTGCTATAAAAATCCATTTTTTACTGTCAATAATCCAATTTTTTAATACGAAACTAATTTCTGATCTGAAAATCCAATTTTTGCTCTAAAAATCCAATTTCTGCACGGAAAATCCACGTTTTCTACTGTAAATTCACTTTTTTGCTATAAAAATCCACTTTTTTGCTATAAAAATCCACTTTTTTGCTATAAAAATCCACTTTTTTGCTATAAAAATCCAATTTTTGCTCTAAAAATCGAATTTTTGCTCTAAAAATCCAATTTCTGCACGGAAAATCCACGTTTTCTACTGTAAATCCACTTTTTTGCTATAAAAATCCACTTTTTTGCTGTAAAAATCCACTTTTTTGCTCTAAAAATCCAATTTCTGCACGGAAAATCCACGTTTTCTACTGTAAATCCACTTTTTTGCTATAAAAATCCACTTTTTTGCTGTAAAAATCCACTTTTTTGCTATAAAAATCCAATTTCTACACGGAAAATCCACGTTTTCTACTGTAAATTCACTTTTTTGCTATAAAAATCCACTTTTTTGCTATAAAAATCCACTTTTTTGCAATAAAAATCCACTTTTATGCTATAAAAATCCAATTTCTGCACGGAAAATCCACGTTTTCTACTGTAAATTCACTTTTTTGCTATAAAAATCCACTTTTTTGCTATAAAAATCCACTTTTTTGCTATAAAAATCCACTTTTTTGCTATAAAAATCCACTTTTTTGCTGTAAAAATCCACTTTTTTGCTCTAAAAATCCAATTTCTGCACGGAAAATCCACGTTTTCTACTGTAAATCCACTTTTTTGCTATAAAAATCCACTTTTTTGCTATAAAAATCCAATTTCTACACGGAAAATCCACGTTTTCTACTGTAAATTCACTTTTTTGCTATAAAAATCCACTTTTTTGCTATAAAAATCCACTTTTTTGCTGTAAAAATCCACTTTTTTGCTATAAAAATCCAATTTCTGCACGGAAAATCCACGTTTTCTACTGTAAATTCACTTTTTTGCTATAAAAATCCACTTTTTTGCTATAAAAATCCACTTTTTTGCTATAAAAATCCACTTTTTTGCTATAAAAATCCAATTTTTGCTCTAAAAATCCACTTTTTTGCTGTAAAAATCCACTTTTTTGCTCTAAAAATTCAATTTCTGCACGGAAAATCCACGTTTTCTACTGTAAATCCACTTTTTTGCTATAAAAATCCACTTTTTTGCTGTAAAAATCCACTTTTTTGCTGTCAATAATCCAATTTTTTAATACGAAACTAATTTCTAATCTGAAAATCCAATTTTTGCTCTAAAAATGGAATTTTTGCTATAAAAATCCACTTTTTTGCTATAAAAATCCACTTTTTTGCTATAAAAATCCAATTTTTGCTCTAAAAATCCACTTTTTTGCTGTAAAAATCCACTTTTTTGCTCTAAAAATTCAATTTCTGCACGGAAAATCCACGTTTTCTACTGTAAATTCACTTTTTTGCTATAAAAATCCACTTCTTTGCTATAAAAATCCATTTTTTGCTGTCAATAATCCAATTTTTTAATACGAAACTAATTTCTAATCTGAAAATCCAATTTTTGCTCTAAAAATGGAATTTTTGCTATAAAAATCCACTTTTTTGCTATAAAAATCCACTTTTTTGCTATAAAAATCCATTTTTTGCTGTCAATAATCCAATTTTTGCTCTAAAAATCGAATTTTTGCTTTAAAAATCCAATTTCTGCACGGAAAATCCACGTTTTCTACTGTAAATTCACTTTTTTGCTATAAAAATCCACTTTTTTGCTATAAAAATCCACTTTTTTGCTATAAAAATCCACTTTTTTGCTATAAAAATCCATTTTTTGCTGTCAATAATCCAATTTTTGCTCTAAAAATCGAATTTTTGCTTTAAAAATTCAATTTCTGCACGGAAAATCCACGTTTTCTACTGTAAATTCACTTTTTTGCTATAAAAATCCACTTTTTTGCTATAAAAATCCATTTTTTGCTGTCAATAATCCAATTTTTTAATACGAAACTAATTTCTAATCTGAAAATCCAATTTTTGCTCTAAAAATGGAATTTTTGCTATAAAAATCCACTTTTTTGCTATAAAAATCCACTTTTTTGCTATAAAAATCCATTTTTTGCTGTCAATAATCCAATTTTTGCTCTAAAAATCGAATTTTTGCTTTAAAAATCCAATTTCTGCACGGAAAATCCACGTTTTCTACTGTAAATTCACTTTTTTGCTATAAAAATCCACTTTTTTGCTATAAAAATCCACTTTTTTGCTATAAAAATCCACTTTTTTGCTATAAAAATCCAATTTTTGCTCTAAAAATCGAATTTTTGCTCTAAAAATCCAATTTCTGCACGGAAAATCCACGTTTTCTACTGTAAATTCACTTTTTTGCTATAAAAATCCACTTTTTTGCTATAAAAATCCATTTTTTGCTGTCAATAATCCAATTTTTTAATACGAAACTAATTTCTAATCTGAAAATCCAATTTTTGCTCTAAAAATGGAATTTTTGCTATAAAAATCCACTTTTTTGCTATAAAAATCCACTTTTTTGCTATAAAAATCCATTTTTTGCTGTCAATAATCCAATTTTTGCTCTAAAAATCGAATTTTTGCTTTAAAAATCCAATTTCTGCACGGAAAATCCACGTTTTCTACTGTAAAATCACTTTTTTGCTATAAAAATCCACTTTTTTGCTATAAAAATCCATTTTTACTGTCAATAATCCAATTTTATAATACGAAACTAATTTCTAATCTGAAAATCCAATTTTTGCTCTAAAAATCGAATTTTTGCTATAAAAATCCACTTTTTTGTTAAAAAAATCCACTTTTTTGCTATAAAAATCCATTTTTGGCTGTCAATAATCCAATTTTTTTATACGAATCCAATTTCTGATCTTAAAATCCAATTTTTGCTCTAAAAATCGAATTTTTGCTATAAAAATCCACTTTTTTGCTATAAAAATCGAATTTTTGCTATAAAAATCCACTTTTTTGCTATAAAAATCCATTTTTACTGTCAATAATCCAATTTTTTAATACGAAACTGATTTCTGATCTGAAAATCCAATTTTTGCTTTAAAAATCGATTTTTTGCTATAAAAATCCACTTTTTTGCTACAAAAATCCATTTTTTGCTATAAAAATCCATTTTTTGCTGTCAATAATCCAATTTTTGCTCTAAAAATCGAATTTTTGCTATAAAAATCCACTTTTTTGCTATAAAAATCCATTTTTACTGTCAATAATCCAATTTTTTAATACGAAACTGATTTCTGATCTGAAAATCCAATTTTTGCTCTAAAAATCGAATTTTTGCAATAAAAATCCATTTTTTGCTGTCAATAATCCAATTTTTTTTATACGAATCCAATTTCTGATCTTAAAATCCAATTTTTGCTCTAAAAATCGAAATTTTGCTATAAAAATCCACTTTTTTGCTATAAAAATCCATTTTTACTGTCAATAATCCAATTTTTTAATACGAAACTAATTTCTGATCTTAAAATCCAATTTTTGCTCTAAAAATCGAATTTTTGCTATAAAAATCCACTTTTTTGCTATAAAAATCCACTTTTTTGCTATAAAAATCCATTTTTACTGTCAATAATCCAATTTTATAATACGAAACTAATTTCTGATCTTAAAATCCAATTTTTGCTCTAAAAATCGAATTTTTGCTATAAAAATCCACTTTTTTGCTATAAAAATCCACTTTTTACTGTCAATAATCCAATTTTTTAATACGAAACTGATTTCTGATCTGAAAATCCAATTTTTGCTCTAAAAATCGAATTTTTGCAATAAAAATCCATTTTTTGCTGTCAATAATCCAATTTTTTTTATACGAATCCAATTTCTGATCTTAAAATCCAATTTTTGCTCTAAAAATCGAATTTTTGCTATAAAAATCCACTTTTTTGCTATAAAAATCCATTTTTACTGTCAATAATCCAATTTTTTAATACGAAACTGATTTCTGATCTGAAAATCCAATTTTTGCTCTAAAAATCGAAATTTTGCTATAAAAATCCACTTTTTTGCTATAAAAATCCATTTTTACTGTCAATAATCCAATTTTATAATACGAAACTAATTTCTGATCTGAAAATCCAATTTTTGCTCTAAAAATCGAATTTTTGCTATAAAAATCCACTTTTTTGCTATAAAAATCCATTTTTACTGTCAATAATCCAATTTTTTAATACGAAACTGATTTCTGATCTGAAAATCCAATTTTTGCTCTAAAAATCGAAATTTTGCTATAAAAATCCACTTTTTTGCTATAAAAATCCACTTTTTACTGTCAATAATCCAATTTTTTAATACGAAACTGATTTCTGATCTGAAAATCCAATTTTTGCTCTAAAAATCGAAATTTTGCTATAAAAATCCACTTTTTTGCTATAAAAATCCATTTTTACTGTCAATAATCCAATTTTATAATACGAAACTAATTTCTGATCTGAAAATCCAATTTTTGCTCTAAAAATCGAATTTTTGCTATAAAAATCCACTTTTTTGCTATAAAAATCCATTTTTACTGTCAATAATCCAATTTTTTAATACGAAACTGATTTCTGATCTGAAAATCCAATTTTTGCTCTAAAAATCGAATTTTTGCTATAAAAATCCACTTTTTTGCTATAAAAATCCATTTTTACTGTCAATAATATAATTTTATAATACGAAACTAATTTCTGATCTTAAAATCCAATTTTTGCTCTAAAAATCGAATTTTTGCTATAAAAATCCACTTTTTTGCTATAAAAATCCATTTTTACTGTCAATAATCCAATTTTTTAATACGAAACTGATTTCTGATCTGAAAATCCAATTTTTGCTCTAAAAATCGAAATTTTGCTATAAAAATCCACTTTTTTGCTATAAAAATCCATTTTTACTGTCAATAATCCAATTTTATAATACGAAACTAATTTCTGATCTGAAAATCCAATTTTTGTTCTAAAAATCGAATTTTTGCTATAAAAATCCACTTTTTTGCTATAAAAATCCATTTTTACTGTCAATAATCCAATTTTTTAATACGAAACTGATTTCTGATCTGAAAATCCAATTTTTGCTCTAAAAATCGAAATTTTGCTATAAAAATCCACTTTTTTGCTATAAAAATCCATTTTTACTGTCAATAATATAATTTTATAATACGAAACTAATTTCTGATCTTAAAATCCAATTTTTGCTCTAAAAATCGAATTTTTGCTATAAAAATCCACTTTTTTGCTATAAAAATCCATTTTTACTGTCAATAATCCAATTTTTTAATACGAAACTGATTTCTGATCTGAAAATCCAATTTTTGCTCTAAAAATCGAATTTTTGCTATAAAAATCCACTTTTTTGCTATAAAAATCCATTTTTTACTGTCAAGAATTAAATTTTTTAATACGAAACTAATTTCTGATCTGAAAATTCAATTATTGCTATAAAAACCGAATTTTTGCTTTAAAAATCCAATTTTTGCTCTATGTGGATTTTTATAGCAAAAAAGTAAATTTTTATATAAAAAATGTGGATTTTTAGTCTTGAATTACAATATATCCATTATTATAAATAAAATGTAATGAACTTCATTTTTTATTGTTTACTTATTTGTATAGATTGTATTTTGCTTTATATTATATAATAAAATAATTATAATTTCCTAATTACTTTTTTATTTTAACAAAGTTAGGAAATACCATTCCAAATATTACGTCAAAATATAAGATCGATTTGGCAACAACGTTTAGATTTTAAGGTATTATAAGTACTTATGCTAATTACGGATTAAAATTATCCGGGAGACAATTGGACCGTCACCTTTTTGAGAGTCAGGTAATATTTTTATTTTGGGAGACAATTCGACTCCGTCGGGCTGGACAATGCAGTCCGCCTCAAGCAACCAGGTACCACAGAGGCAAAAGAGTTTGTGGTGCCGAAGCAAAGCGAAGAAAGAGGACGAAATTTGTGATAGGTAGGCGCTATAGCAACTACCGCTACCATCAGACGCCCAGCACAAGCGGCCCGATCAAGTCCTTGAGCAGCGGGGCTAGTTCTGCTTCCAAAAGAGACCAGGAACACGACGTAACAAAGGACAAGAAAAGGCTGTAATCAGGACGAAGAATCATCCCGAATAGGGAAAAACACAGGCCGGACCCTAACGTTCTACCTGTGACAAGCTACAAAGATGCTACTACAAGCCATCTTAAAGGAACTATTATAGACAAGGAAAACCTTTACGGTAAAATAATTCCTTGTCAAAAGCACTATTGGGAGAGCTGGACAAAATAATTCTGTCAACCTCCTCTAGTAAAGATAAGCCACCAACCTTCAGGTACTGGATACACTCTGGTGAAATCATCACCTGATATTGGACTGGCTAAATGACAGAGTACCAACGCTAAGGCCATAGATATGCTCCCCAAGCTCACCAAAGACTCTATGTGGATCTTAAGGGAAGTAAAAGCTGAACGAGAAGGAAGTTGTGCTGAGGCGACTTGGAGGGTCAGAACCCACACTTACATGTGGCGAAATGGTGCAGCTTCCACCATGAGGTCAAAACCGACTCCTAGGGCCATCTATTCGTCTTCGGTATCATTGACCTTAAGGCCAGAGGACCCTCTTCCTCCTCGTAAGGACCCACTGAAGAAGGCCATCGAGCCAGATGGGATAGCTTCCGACGACCTCCAAATAAACGTAGATGAGACCACCTTATTTCCATTATCGGTGGAACGGATGGTCAAATAACATACCAAGCGCTGCCCAACTTCAATGGAGGATTGGGAAGCCATAAATCAGGTAAAAATTATACAATGTAACTTGCAACACAAAAAAGTGGCTATAGCAAGACTATGTCGCCGTCTTGATGAGTTGCAAGACACTATAGCACTCATCCAGGAACCCTGGATAAGAAAAACCAAACATTTTAGATTTTAATAATCTAAACGGTTCAATTTTTGGCTTTCCCAGTAACCAACAACCTAGGACAGCCATTCATATTCCTAGGAAATACAAAGCCTATCCGCTGGAGCATTTTTCCTCCTCTGACCTGACTGCGATCAGGATAGAATACGCGACCAGAAGGGAAAATAAAAAGATTATCCTGGCATCTGTATACCTCCCTTCCGACTCAACCACACCAGGACCCGATCGAAGACTGCCTGAACCAGAGTCTTGAGCTAGTATTAGGTTGCGACTTAAATGCTCACCACGTAGGCTTGGACAGTAAGGATATCAACGCTAGAGGTAAGTCACTTTATGACTATATAATATCTAAAAATCTTAATATTTTAATTAAAGGTACTACACCAAGTTTTTTAAACTCTCGCAGTCAAACACTAATAGATATCAGTTTATCCACAATTTTTATTTATAATTCAATTCTAAACTGGCAGGTATCTAATGACATCTCTATGTCAGATCAACCTCCTCTCTATCTCGCGACCCCAAAAAGATGGACCGAGCAACTTACACTCACCTTCCAAAAGAGCTTTTGCGAAGGGCGCAGGCAGAAACACCAAACAACAGCAGTGTTTTGGAAAAACATTCAAATACTATTCAAAATACAATATATAACGCTTACAAGAAATCTTGCCCCCTGAGGCTGGTCCAAAACGATCAGACCACCACCGAATGGTGGTGTGACGAATTGGAACACCTCAGGAAGGTGGCGAGAAAATCATTTAATAAGACAAGAATGTCAAAAGAAAAAGAGGACTGGGACACATACAAATGTCACCTCAATGAATACAAAAAAGTCATCAGACAAAATCAGAGAAAGGCGTGGATATCAAAGATTTCCCACAGGTAGCAAGGCTCCAAAGAGTCCTTTGAAAATACCCACACCGTAGTATTGGTGCACTAACCAAAGAGGATGGCACGAAAACTGTAAACCTCGAAGAGAGCGCCAAACTTCTGTTATCAACGTATTTCCTTCTTTTACATCCCGAAAAATAAAATTAAGCAGTACCAGTTTATTCTCAACTTTATCAGTGTGAACTTGCCTAGGAGCAAGATAAGACATAGATCTTTCGGACGAGCTTCTAGGTCTATTGGTGGACGCTCCACCAATCAGCATATGAGCTCGACCACCACCGACGCTGAAGAACCGCGCTCCGCACCTTTTTGAGAATCCTAATCCAATCCCAATACATATCCATCAAATATCTTAAGATCATTAGATCATTAACCTGACTCTGCTTGTAGAGGGACTAGGGGAGAGTCCAACACTACCTCAAGCATAGAACCAAGGGAAAAATAAGTACAAAGAGCGATAAATTGGAAAAAATAGGGAAATTAGAGAAAAATAGGGGTGTATGGGAAATAGTGGAAAATAGGGAAAAATAGCCGAACATAATGGGAAAAGTGAAAATGGGAAAAATCGAAACTAACAGAAATAAATTGGGAAAAAAAAGAATAAATAATTAAAAATGGGAAAAATATGAAAAATTGAGAAAAAAATAGGGCAAAATAGGAAAAAGACGGCAACATATTTGTAAAAAATCAGGAAAACAAAAGAAGATATAGGGAAATTAAGAGATAAATAGAGAACAATCTCGGAAAATAGGGAAACATTGGAAAACAGTGAAAAATAAGGGAAAATGAAGAAGAATAGTAAAAATAGGCAAAAAAAGGATAAAAAGAGGGATAAATAGGGAAAACGGAAAAAAATAATGAAAACCTGGAAAAATAGGATGAAATAGGAAAAATAGGGAAATTAGAGAAAAATAGCCGAACATAATGAGCAAAAGGAAAAATAGGAAAAAATCGAAAAAATAAAAAACATAAACAAATAATGGAAAACAGTAAAAATATGAAAAATTAAAAAAAAAAGGAACAAATAGGTCAAAATAGGGAAATTAAAGATAAATAGAGCACAATTTCGAAAAATAGGGAAACATGAGAAAATAGTGACAAATTGGGGAAAATAAAGAAGAATGGTAAAAATAGGAAAAATAGAGAAATTAGAGAAAAACAGAAAAAAATTAGACAAAACGTAAAAAAAATATAGAAAAATAGAAAAAAATAAAGTAAAACAGGGAAAAATAGAGAAAAAAGGGAAATACGGGAAAATAGGAATAAATTGGAAAAATAGGGAGAAATAAGGAGAAATGGTGATAAATAAGGAAAAACTACAGACAATAAAGAAAAACAGGGAAAAATAGGCAAAAATAGGAATAGAAAAAAAAAAAAACCGGAAAAAACAGGAAAAGCTCGGTCGTCCAGGCGACTTTTTTTTAAGATTTTGAGTCAAAATTATGGATTTTTATGAAAATTTACCAAAAATAAAAATTGTTGAATATAAAATTTTCTACAAATTTTGTCTTTACTTTTTTTTCGAGTTCCGCATAATTTCGCCGCTAGTTTTTATTTTAATTTTTAAGCTATTTTTATCCTTATTAAATTATTGTTTTTTAGTTAAATTTTAATATTAAAAATTTAAAAAAAATATCTTTAAATTTGAAATAATTAATTTTAGAATTATAATTTTTTTAAAAAAATCGGAAAAAATTAAAGGAATAAGGAAATACGAGAAAAAATTAGAAAAAAAATTAGAAAAAAAAAGTAGTTGGAAAAAAAAGAAATAGAAAAAAACACGAAACAATGACAAAAAATAGTAAAAATTAGAAAGCATCGAAAAAATTAGAAAAAATGAGAAAAAACCTAAAAAAAACAGATAAATCCAGAAAAAAAAACAAAGCAGCAGAATAATGAGAAAACAGGAAAAAAGTGACAGAAAAAAATTGTCAAATACGGAAAATAACGAAAAAAATTCCTGTTTTTATCTATTTTGTTCTATTTTCCAAATTTTTCAGTAGTTTTGCTCATGTTTCCCTATTTTAACATTTTTTCTATTTCTTTTTATTTGTTTTTTTTTTCTACTATTTTATCCCATTTCTTTTATTTTTCCTTATTTTTTTCTCTATTTGGACCTTTTTTCTCCATTTATTCATAGTATTTTCTATTATTAAATATTTTTATCTGTTTCTTCTATTTTTTTTCTATTTTCCCTGTTTTCTTTAATTTTCCTTATTTTTCATCATTTCTTCTTATTTTTTCCTATTTTTGCCAATTTTTTTACCTAATTTTTTCCTGCTTTTTCATATTTTATCCTGTTTTTTCTCTATTTTTAATATATTTCCCCATTTTTATTTAATTTCTCTATTTTTCCCATTATTTCCTGTTTTTCTCTACTTATCCATATATATGTCTCTAGAATTATCTACTTTTTCCTATTTTTTCCTCTTTTTCGCAAATTTTACTATTTTTCCTATATTTATTCTCCAATTTTTCTATATTTTATCCTATTTTTTACAATTTTTCTCCACTTTTCATTATTTTTCCCAAATTTCCCTATTTTACTCAGTTTTGCCAAATTTTGTCCAATTTTTCTTTATATTTTCCCTAATTTTCATTATTTTTTGCCAATTTCTCTATTTTTTACAAATTTACCGTATTTCTTTCTTACTTTTGTTTTTCCCAATTTTTGACTACTTTTCTCTTTATTTCCTATATTTTTCACTATTTTCTCTCTATCTTTCCATTTTTTTTTATTTTCCATTAGTCTATTTTCTTTATTTTTGCATGTTTTTCCTTACTTGTCCTTGTTTGTAGTTATTTTTTCCTATTTTGTCCCATTTCCTCATTTTTCCTTACTGTTTCCCTATTTTCACCCATTTTACCCAAATTTTCAATATTTTTTCCAAATTTTCCTATTTTGCTCATTTTCTCTTATTTTTTCGCTATTGTTCAATCAAGTTATAGAAAGAAAATGTAAAAGTTAAAACAATTCAATGGTACCCATGAATTTTTGATAAAAAATTTGATTGTTTTTTTCGTTTTTAAATTAACTTTATTAATAAAAATAGTACAATTTTAAAATAATACTTGTAGAAATTATACAAAATTATAAAAAGTTTAAAAAAATTTTTACAAAAAAATTTTTTAAAATTTTTGTAAACTAATTTTTATGCAGACAAATCAAAATAATCCATTAAACAATTACTTTACTAGGAGTGTTTGGAAAATTGGGTGGGATTACCCCTCATTTTTAATTATGGTATATTACGTTAAGTATTAAATTTCCTTTAATTTCCTCATTATTGGCAATTGTTGGATGTCACAATATGACAGAAAAAGTTGATATACATTTATGTATATTGATAATATATACACCACACTTTATGGCATCCTTACTTTGTGTATATTGAGGATATATACAGCGTACTTTGTGACATCCTTTCAATGGCTAATGACTCTCTCTGACCCGCTGAATTTCCTATACCTCTCTCTTGCACTCATTGAATTCCCTATACCTGGGTTCGGATTGGTGTAGCATATCTACTGTTATTTCTCCTCAAATATACGATATGTTAGGTTAGAAAAATTTGAAATATGTCACTTGTCACCAGAATAATGTTATACAGTGTTGCCAAGCGTAATTCATCACATTTATTTATAGTAAGCAGGTCGAAAAAATTATAACACAGCACTTGGTATATATAGATATTACTCAAGAATAACTAAATCGAGAACAGTCGTCAAATAGGAATTCATTTCAAGTTCTATTTTATTACTAGAATGAAACTGAATATCATTTCCTCAGAAATTCCAAAAAATAATGAAAATGGCAACTCAGGAATAAGCCAATCAAAGGACTTATGACGTCAGAAGAAGTGTTTGAATGAATTACTAAATTTTAACCATTTGAACTAAATTTATGTGTTAGGGATCTCGCCTATTGTAAAATACCGGATTAATTACCCAACAACCTTTTCTTTTTTATTAAACCGGTTTAAAAATCTTGATTGCAATTAAAAAAATCTGATAATTATCAATTTAACGTTTTGGATTTTTAATAGCAGCTAAATCACTTGTTAGTGGGTAATAAAACAAAGCTTAAGTCGTTATTGACTACAAAGTATCCCGGTAACTTCCAATTTTAATTCCCATAACGTTTAATACATATCGTTTAACCGCACTATTTGTCACAGGCATATTAGTACAGTCAAATTTGGTAAAATCATTATGAATTAATAAAATAAAAATACTAGTATTAACTGTATTATAAATATTGAAATATTATCTAAAATTTAATTGTAGTTTTTTTTTTGAGTACTAAGTGTATATCTTTTTTATATTTTGTCATATAAATTTATTTCTTTCAGGTACTGAAAAATCTTAAATTGTTCTGGTTTTCTCTGGAAGTTAGAATTGGCGTTCGTTATCATATAATTGGCGCAGTCTAACAAAATATGTTTTATTTTCAATGATTTTTTTGGGATTTCTCAATTTTTTTCCAGAATTTTTTTAAGGATTTATGAAGAATATTTCGTTGATTTTTTGTGAGAAATGTTCAAGGATTTTTTACTGATTGTTTAAAGAGTTCTTTATAATTTTAAAAGAATATTCTCAATTTTTTTTTAACGATTTTACAAGGATTTTTTAAGGATTCTTTAAGGATCTTTCAAACAATGTTCAAATATTCTTCTAGGTGATTATTAAAGGAGTTTTCAAGGATTTTTTAATAATTTGGACGAGTATGTTACAAGGATTTTTCAGGAATTTTCAAAAATTGTTTAAAAAAACTGTTTATGGATTTTTGTTGTTTAAAAGGATTTTTCAAGGATTTTGTATGGATTCTTTAATGGATTTTTAAGGATTTTTCAAGGATTTTTTAATAATTTGGACGAATATGTCACCAGGATTTTCAGGAATTTTCAAAAATTGTTTAAAAATCCTGTTTATGGATTTTTGTCGTTTAAAAGGATTTTTCAAGGATTTTGTATGGATTCTTTAATGGATTCTTTAATGGATTTTTAAGGATTTTTCAAGGATTTTTTAATAATTTGGACGAATATGTCACCAGGATTTTCAGGAATTTTCAAAAATTGTTTAAAAATCCTGTTTATGGATTTTTGTCGTTTAAAAGGATTTTTCAAGGATTTTGTATGGATTCTTTAATGGATTCTTTAATGGACTTTTAAGGAGTTTTCAAGGATTTTTTAATAATTTGGACGAGTATGTTACAAGGATTTTCAGGAATTTTCAAAAATTGTTTAAAAAGACTGTTTATGAATTTTTGTTGTTTGAAAGGATTTTTCAAGGATTTTGTATGGATTCTTTAATGGATTCTTTAATGGATTTTTAGGGATTTTTCAAGGATTTTTTAATAATTTGGACGAATATGTCACCAGGATTTTCAGGAATTTTCAAAAATTGTTTAAAAATCCTGTTTATGGATTTTTGTCGTTTAAAAGGATTTTTCAAGGATTTTGTATGGATTCTTTAATGGATTTTTAAGGATTTTTCAAGGATTTTTTAATAATTTGGACGAATATGTCACCAGGATTTTCAGGAATTTTCAAAAATTGTTTAAAAATCCTGTTTATGGATTTTTGTCGTTTAAAAGGATTTTTCAAGGATTTTGTATGGATTCTTTAATGGATTCTTTAATGGATTTTTAAGGAGTTTTCAAGGATTTTTTAATAATTTGGACGAGTATGTTACAAGGATTTTCAGGAATTTTCAAAAATTGTTTAAAAAGACTGTTTATGAATTTTTGTTGTTTGAAAGGATTTTTCAAGGATTTTGTATGGATTCTTTAATGGATTTTTAGGGATTTTTCAAGGATTTTTTAATAATTTGGACGAATATGTCACCAGGATTTTCAGGAATTTTCAAAAATTGTTTAAAAATCCTGTTTATGGATTTTTGTCGTTTAAAAGGATTTTTCAAGGATTTTGTATGGATTCTTTAATGGATTCTTTAATGGATTTTTAAGGAGTTTTCAAGGATTTTTTAATAATTTGGACGAGTATGTTACAAGGATTTTCAGGAATTTTCAAAAATTGTTTAAAAAGACTGTTTATGAATTTTTGTTGTTTGAAAGGATTTTTCAAGGATTTTGTATGGATTCTTTAATGGATTCTTTAATGGATTTTTAAGGATTTTTCAAGGATTTTTTAATAATTTGGACGAATATGTCACCAGGATTTTCAGGAATTTTCAAAAATTGTTTAAAAATCCTGTTTATGGATTTTTGTCGTTTAAAAGGATTTTTCAAGGATTTTGTATGGATTCTTTAATGGATTTTTAAGGATTTTTCAAGGATTTTTTAATAATTTGGACGAATATGTCACCAGGATTTTCAGGAATTTTCAAAAATTGTTTAAAAATCCTGTTTATGGATTTTTGTCGTTTAAAAGGATTTTTCAAGGATTTTGTATGGATTCTTTAATGGATTTTTAAGGAGTTTTCAAGGATTTTTTAATAATTTGGACGAGTATGTTACAAGGATTTTCAGGAATTTTCAAAAATTGTTTAAAAAGACTGTTTATGAATTTTTGTTGTTTGAAAGGATTTTTCAAGGATTTTGTATGGATTCTTTAATGGATTCTTTAATGGATTTTTAGGGATTTTTCAAGGATTTTTTAATAATTTGGACGAGTGTGTCACAAGGATTTTTCAGGAATTTTCAAAAATTGTTTAAAAAGACTGTTTATGAATTTTTGTTGTTTGAAAGGATTTTTCAAGGATTTTGTATGGATCCTTTAATGGATTTTTAAGGATTTTTTAAAGGATTCTTTAAGGACGTTTCAAATAATGTTTAAGTATTGTTCTAGGAGATTATTAAAGGATTTTTCAAGGATTTTTTAATAATTTTTACCAGTATGTCATAAGGATTTTTCAGGAATTTTCAAAAATTGTTTAAAAAAACTGTTTATGGATTTTTGTTGTTTAAAAGGATTTTTCAAGGATTTTGTATGGATCCTTTAATGGATTTTTAAGGATTTTTTAATGGATTTTTTAAGGATGTTTCAAACAATGTTCAAGTATTTTTCTAGGAGATTATTAAAGGAGTTTTCAAGGATTTTTTAATAATTTGGACGAGTATGTCATAAGGATTTTTCAGGAATTTTCAAAAATTGTTTAAAAAAACTGTTTATGGATTTTTGTTGTTTGAAAGGATTTTTCAAGGATTTTGTATGGATTCTTTAATGGATTCTTTAATGGATTTTTAGGGATTTTTCAAGGATTTTTTAATAATTTGGACGAATATGTCACCAGGATTTTCAGGAATTTTCAAAAATTGTTTAAAAATCCTGTTTATGGATTTTTGTCGTTTAAAAGGATTTTTCAAGGATTTTGTATGGATTCTTTAATGGATTTTTAAGGATTTTTCAAGGATTTTTTAATAATTTGGACGAATATGTCACCAGGATTTTCAGGAATTTTCAAAAATTGTTTAAAAATCCTGTTTATGGATTTTTGTCGTTTAAAAGGATTTTTCAAGGATTTTGTATGGATTCTTTAATGGATTCTTTAATGGATTTTTAAGGAGTTTTCAAGGATTTTTTAATAATTTGGACGAGTATGTTACAAGGATTTTCAGGAATTTTCAAAAATTGTTTAAAAAGACTGTTTATGAATTTTTGTTGTTTGAAAGGATTTTTCAAGGATTTTGTATGGATTCTTTAATGGATTTTTAGGGATTTTTCAAGGATTTTTTAATAATTTGGACGAATATGTCACCAGGATTTTCAGGAATTTTCAAAAATTGTTTAAAAATCCTGTTTATGGATTTTTGTCGTTTAAAAGGATTTTTCAAGGATTTTGTATGGATTCTTTAATGGATTCTTTAATGGATTTTTAAGGAGTTTTCAAGGATTTTTTAATAATTTGGACGAGTATGTTACAAGGATTTTCAGGAATTTTCAAAAATTGTTTAAAAAGACTGTTTATGAATTTTTGTTGTTTGAAAGGATTTTTCAAGGATTTTGTATGGATTCTTTAATGGATTCTTTAATGGATTTTTAAGGATTTTTCAAGGATTTTTTAATAATTTGGACGAATATGTCACCAGGATTTTCAGGAATTTTCAAAAATTGTTTAAAAATCCTGTTTATGGATTTTTGTCGTTTAAAAGGATTTTTCAAGGATTTTGTATGGATTCTTTAATGGATTTTTAAGGATTTTTCAAGGATTTTTTAATAATTTGGACGAATATGTCACCAGGATTTTCAGGAATTTTCAAAAATTGTTTAAAAATCCTGTTTATGGATTTTTGTCGTTTAAAAGGATTTTTCAAGGATTTTGTATGGATTCTTTAATGGATTTTTAAGGAGTTTTCAAGGATTTTTTAATAATTTGGACGAGTATGTTACAAGGATTTTCAGGAATTTTCAAAAATTGTTTAAAAAGACTGTTTATGAATTTTTGTTGTTTGAAAGGATTTTTCAAGGATTTTGTATGGATTCTTTAATGGATTCTTTAATGGATTTTTAGGGATTTTTCAAGGATTTTTTAATAATTTGGACGAGTGTGTCACAAGGATTTTTCAGGAATTTTCAAAAATTGTTTAAAAAGACTGTTTATGAATTTTTGTTGTTTGAAAGGATTTTTCAAGGATTTTGTATGGATCCTTTAATGGATTTTTAAGGATTTTTTAAAGGATTCTTTAAGGACGTTTCAAATAATGTTTAAGTATTGTTCTAGGAGATTATTAAAGGATTTTTCAAGGATTTTTTAATAATTTTTACCAGTATGTCATAAGGATTTTTCAGGAATTTTCAAAAATTGTTTAAAAAAACTGTTTATGGATTTTTGTTGTTTAAAAGGATTTTTCAAGGATTTTGTATGGATCCTTTAATGGATTTTTAAGGATTTTTTAATGGATTTTTTAAGGATGTTTCAAACAATGTTCAAGTATTTTTCTAGGAGATTATTAAAGGAGTTTTCAAGGATTTTTTAATAATTTGGACGAGTATGTCATAAGGATTTTTCAGGAATTTTCAAAAATTGTTTAAAAAAACTGTTTATGGATTTTTGTTGTTTGAAAGGATTTTTCAAGGATTTTGTATGGATTTTTTAATGGGTTTTTAAGGATTTTTTTAAGGATTTTTTAAGGATGTTTCAAATAATGTTTAAGTATTCTTCTAGGAGATTATTAAAGGAGTTTTCAAGGATTTTTTAATAATTCGGACGAGTATGTCATAAGGATTTTTCAGGAATTATCAAAAATTGTTTAAAAAAACTGTTTATGGATTTTTGTTGTTTGAAAGGATTTTTAAAGGACTTTATATTGTTTCCTTAATTGGGTTTTAAGGATTTTTTAAAGGATTCTTTAAGGATGTTTCAAACAATGTTCCAAGTATTTTTCTAGGAGATTATTAAAGGAGTTTTCAAGGATTTTTTAATAATTTTTACAAGTATGTCACAAGGATTTTTCAGGAATTTTCAAAAATTGTTTAAAAAAACTGTTTATGGATTTTTGTTGTTTGAAAGGATTTTTAAAGGACTTTATATTGTTTCCTTAATTGGGTTTTAAGGATTTTTTAAAGGATTTTTTAAGGATGTTTCAAACAATGTTCAAGTATTTTTCTAGGAGATTATTAAAGGAGTTTTCAAGGATTTTTTAATAATTTTTACAAGTATGTCACAAGGATTTTTCAGGAATTTTCAAAAATTGTTTAAAAAAACTGTTTATGGATTTTTGTTGTTTAAAAGGATTTTTCAAGGATTTTGTATGGATCCTTTAATATGTTTTTAAGGATTTTTTCATGGATTTTTTAAGGATGTTTCAAACAATGTTCAAATATTTTTCTAGGTGATTATTAAAGGAGTTTTCAAGGATTTTTTAATAATTTTTACCAGTATGTCATAAGGATTTTTCAGGAATTTAAAAAAATTGTTTAAAAAGACTGTTTATGGATTTTTGTTGTTTAAAAGGATTTTTCAAGGATTTTGTATGGATCCTTTAATAGGTTTTTAAGGATTTTTTAATGGATTTTTTAAGGTTGTTTCAAACAATGTTCAAGTATTTTTCTAGGTGATTATTAAAGGAGTTTTCAAGGATTTTTTAATAATTCGGACGAGTATGTAACAAGGATTTTTCAGGAATTTTCAAAAATTGTTTAAAAAGACTGTTTATGGATTTTTGTTGTTTGAAAGGATTTTTCAAGGATTTTGTATGGATTCTTTAATGAGTTTTTAAGGATTTTTTAATGGATTTTTTAAGGATGTTTCAAACAATGTTCAAGTATTTTTCTAGGAGATTATTAAAGGAGTTTTCAAGGATTTTTTTAATAATTTTTACCAGTATGTAAATGACAATCCCTGTAGAAATCACCGACGCCAGAAGGAAAGAGCCCGCCGAGGAATTATTTCCTCTAAAGGAGGAAGATAAATACGTCTCATTACAAACAAATGTGATCTATACAGATGGGTCCAAAACGGAACAAGATGTAGAGAGTGCCTTCACTATGGTAGATGAATCAAATAAGTGGAGACTTCCGTCTTGGGTTAGTATATACACTGCAGAACTTTTTGGACTATCAGAAGCTTTAAAACATGTGGAAAACACCCAGTGTTCGGACTGGTCCGGTGCGCCTTTCGGGAAAATCCCAACCTGCGCCCTCATACGTAGTGCTATGCTCATAGTTTGAATTTAGTTATGGCAGACACATCACAGGTTGTAACTGCTTCGATTTCGTTTTTTGGTTTGCTGCAGGGAACGCAAGTTTTTATCAAAGAATGCCACAAGATACTCAATATTTATTTGGAACACAATCCAAGTTTAAGATTGGGTGTGATTGGAGCAGCAAGATGGAGGTCCAAAAGTGACGCCACTTCCAACATTTTGGCCGTTACATTAACTGGTTGAATCTGGCGAGCAATAAAGAAAAACAACCAAAAGCATGGCAACCTCCCAAGATTTCAGCCCCAAAACAAGAAATGAAGTAAACATTATCCTGGAGAAGTTATTATCATCTGAAACTCTTCTTACTGACATGATGTTTTTGATTATTTCAAGTCTACAACTCCTTTATCAGACTTTCTTCAAACCAAAAATCTTGATTACACTCAGGTCTGGAACTTGATTTCGTCAGCTAAAGATAGTTTGGAGAATACAAGAGAGAAATTCCCAAACATTCTTAACGCTGCGAACAATTTTGACAAATAGGCTGAATGATGAATAGATTTCAACCTTGGAGGCACTAAAAATAGGTTTTTAAGGTCTCCATTATTGAAATTTCCTCCTTAATCCTCGTTCTGCTGACCCCCCGAATTGCGCAATTTCACAAGTCTAGGCAGCGTCCTTTTAGGGGTCCCAGTCCAGCCCTGGAAACATCGACCCAGAGAGAGTAGCGGTATGCTCAGAGAAAAAAAGAAACTTACGAAAATAATGAAAAAAATTGAGAAGGGAAATTTACGACGAACAAGTGACAAATTTAGAAAAAAAACGAAAATTCCTAAAAACAATATTTTTGCCGTAATTTCGATTTTCGAAAATTATAAGTTACGAAAATAAATTTCTATATAGGGAATATACCTTATATATTATAGTATATATGGTATAAAGCAGCGGGAAAGTAAAAATAGGCAAAGGTTAATATCATTTTTGGGGTTTTTAACGATGCTAAATCGATTGCCGGAAAAACCATTTTTTTTCTTCGAAAACTCTAAAAGTTGCAAAAATTGAGAGAAAAGAGGGGAAATTCTCGAGAGGAGAAATTTAACACCGAAAAATTAACTAATTTTGGAGAAAAACATTACTAAAAAAAGCGAAAAAAGTTGAGAGAAAAGAGAAACATTTGTGAGAAATGCGGGGAAATTTAAGACGATAAAGTGACAAATTCTGAAGAAAAAAAAAGAAGAAAATTACCAAAAAAGACCAAAAACGAAGAAAATTACTATAAAAAAGTGAACGAAAAAGCGGAAATTGTTGAGAGAAATGCTGGGAAATTTAATAAAGTGACAAATTCGAAAGAAAACAAGAAGAAAATTACTAAAAAAAAGTAACAAAAATTGAGAGTAAAGAGGGGAAATTTAACTCGAAAACGTGACAAAAGAAGAAAAAATAAACGAAGAAAATTGTTACAAGAAAAGAAATAGTGAAAAAAGTGACATTTGAGAAAAATGAGGAGAAATTTTTGAGAGAAAAGAGGGGAAAAAAGTGCTAATAAAAAATGTCTTTTTTAAGAAAAAGAGTAATTTCTGAAAAAATTTGTGAAAAAAGTGGTAATTTATAATTACTGAAAAAAAGGACAAAAAAGGAGTAAAAAACACTTGATAAAAGGATAAGTTGAGTCCTTGAAATTATTTTTAAAATTCCTTCAAATATTTGAAGACAAAAATCATTAAATAATCTTAAAAATTCTTAAAAAAAAGCTTTTAAAACAGTACTAAGAAAATCCCTTAAACAATTCCTGAAAAATTCTTGAACATCCAAGAAAAATCCCTGAAAAATACATGAAAATCCTTAATTTTTTTAAACCATGGAAAAAATACAATAAGTCCTTATTCTTTTTTAAATTTTTGATAATTTATTTAAAAAATCCTTTAAAAACCTCTTTGAAAAATACTTCAAAAATTTTTGAAACATCCCTAAAGGATCCTTAAAAAATATTTAAAAAATTATTGTACAATCGTTAAAAAAATCTTGAAAGCATTATTTTAAAATTATTAAGAAATCTTTGAAAAAATTACTAAAAAATCCTTAAATATTTCGGACGAGTATGTCACAAGGATTTTTCAGGAATTTTCAAAAATTGTTTAAAAAGACTGTTTATGGATTTTTGTTGTTTGAAAGGATTTTTCAAGGATTTTGTATGGATTCTTTAATGGATTTTTAAGGATTTTGTATGGATTCTTTAATGGATTTTTAGGGATTTTTCAAGGATTTTGTATGGATTCTTTAATGAGTTTTTAAGGATTTTTTAATGGATTTTTTAAGGATGTTTCAAACAATGTTCAAGTATTTTTCTAGGAGATTATTAAAGGAGTTTTCAAGGATTTTTTAATAATTTTTACCAGTATGTCATAAGGATTTTTCAGGAATTTTCAAAAATTGTTTAAAAAAACTGTTTATGAATTTTTGTTGTTTAAAAGGATTTTTCAAGGATTTTATATGGTTTCATTAATTGGGTTTTAAGGATTTTTTTATGGATTTTTTAAGGATCTTTCAAACAATGTTCAAATATTCTTCTAGGTAATTATTAAAGGAGTTTTCAAGGATTTTTTAAAAATTTGGACGAGTATGTCACAAGGATTTTTCAGGAATTTTCAAAAATTGTTTAAAATTGTTATGGATTTTTGTTGTTTGAATGGATTTTGTATGGATTTTTTAATTGGTTTTTAAAGATTTTTTTAAGGATTCTTTCATTGATTTTTGTGCAAAATATTTAAGTATTTTTTAGTAATTTTTTCAAAGATTTTTTAATAATTTTAAAATAATGCTTTGAAGATTTTTTTAACGATTGTACAAGGATTTTTTAATAATTTTTTAAATATTTTTTAAGGATCCTTTAGGGATGTTTCAAATATTTTCCAAGAGATTTTTAAATGATTTTTTAAAGAAATTATCAAGGATTTAAAAAAATAAGGACTTATTGTATTTTTTCCATAGTTTAAAAAAATTAAGGATTTTCATGTATTTTTCAGGGATTTTTCTTGGATGTTCAAGAATTTTTCAGGAATTGTTTAAGAGATTTTCTTAGTACTGTTTTAAAAGTTTTTTTTTAAGAATTTTTAAGATTATTTAATGATTTTTTTAAAACTGTTCACAGATTTTTGTCAAGCAGTTTCCAAGAATTTCTAAAAGATTTTTCATTGATTTTTCAACAATTTTATAAAGATATTAAAAGAATTATTTGTAAATGATTTTTCAATTAATTTTGAAGAATTATTTAAGGATTTACAAAGATTTTTTATGAATTTTTCTTATTTTTCAAAGATATTGTAAGTCTTTAAATATTTGAAGGAATTTTAAAAATAATTTCAAGAAGTCAACTTATCCTTTTATCAAGTGTTTTTTACTCCTTTTTTGTCCTTTTTTTCAGTAATTATAAATTACCACTTTTTCACAAATTTTTTCATAAATTACTCTTTTTCTTAAAAAAGACATTTTTTATTAGCACTTTTTTCCTCTCTTTTCTCTCAAAAATTTCTCCTCATTTTTCTCAAATGTCACTTTTTTCACTATTTCTTTTCTTTCAAGTTTTATCACTTCTTGTAACAATTTTCTTCGTTTATTTTTTCTTCTTTTGTCACGTTTTCGAGTTAAATTTCCCCTCTTTACTCTCAATTTTTGTTACTTTTTTTTAGTAATTTTCTTCTTGTTTTCTTTCGAATTTGTCACTTTATTAAATTTTCCAGCATTTCTCTCAACAATTTCCGCTTTTTCGTTCACTTTTTTATATTAATTTTCTTCGTTTTTGGTATTTTTTGGTAATTTTCTTCTTTTTTTCTTCTTCAGAATTTGTCACTTTATCGTCTTAAATTTCCCCGCATTTCTCACAAATGTTTTCCCTCTTTTCTCTCAATTGTTTTCGCTTTTTTTAGTAATTTTTTTTCTTCAAAATTAGTCAATTTTTCGTCGTAAATTTCCCCTCTCTCAATTTTGTCACTTGTTTTGGTAATTTCCTTTTTTTTCTAAATTTGTCACTTTTTTGAATTAAACATAACTTTTCTCTCCGAATTTTCCCCTTCTTTCTCTTAATTGTTTTCACTTTTTTGTTTAAATTTCTTTTTTTCTAAATTTGTCAATTTTTCGTCCTAATTCGGCTCCCTCAATTTTTGATAACTTTTTTTCGTAATTTTCCTTTTTGTTTCCTAAATTTGTCACTTTTTCAGTTAAATTTTCTCTTGTTTCTCTCAAACATTTACCACCTTATCTCTTAGTAATTTTTTTTCCAAATTTTTCACTTTTTTTACCCAAATTTCCCCCTTTCTCTCAAAAAATTCTCCTCATTTTTCTCAAATTTTGTCACTTTTTTCACTATTTTTTTTTAAGTTTGTCACTTTTCTGGCCCAATATTTCCCTTTTATCTTAAAAATTTCTTTTCTTTCAATTTTTATCACTTTTTGTAATAATTTTTTTCTTCTTTTGTCACATTTCCCCTCTTTTCACTCAATTTTTATCATTTTTTTTTATTCTTCCAACAATTTTTCGTTCATTTTTTTTATAGCAATTTTCTTCTTTTTTTGCCTTTCACAAATGTTTCCCCTCTTTTCCCTCAATTTTTTTCGCTTTTTTTAGTAATATGTTTCTCCAAAATGAGTCAATTTTTCGGTGTTAAATTTCTCGTTTTCCCTCCAGAATTTTCCCTCTTTTCTCTCAATTTTTTTAAGAAAAAAAAACTTATTTCCGCTTTTTTCGTTCACTTTTTTATAGTAATTTTCTTCGTTTTTGATCTTTTTTTGGTAATTTTCTTTTTTTTTTCAGAATTTGTCACTTTATTGTCTTAAATTTCCCCGCATTTCTCACAAATGTTTCCCCTCTTTTCTCTCAATTTTTTTCGATTGTTTAAGTAATATTTTTCTCCAAAATTAGTTAATTTTTCGGTGTTAAATTTCTCCCCTTCTCTCCAGAATTTCCCCTCTTTTCTCTCAATTTTTGCAACTTTTAGAGTTTTCGAAGAAAAAAAAATCTTATAAGATGGTTTTTCCGGCAATCGATTCAGCATCGTTAAAAACCCCAAAAATGATATTAATCTTTGAAATATGACATATTTTTACTTTCCCGCTACTTATACCATATATGCTATAAAATATAAGGTAAATTCCCTATATAGAAATTTATTTTCATAACTTAAAATTTTCGAAAATCGAAATTACGGCAAAAATATTGTTTTTAGGAATTTTCGTTTCTTTTCTAAATTTGTCACTTTTTCGTCGTAAATTTCCCTTCTCAATTTTTTTCATTATTTTAGTAAGTTTCTTTTTTTCTCTGAGCATACCGCTACTCTCTCTAGGTCGATGTTTCCAGGGCTGGACTGGGACCCCTAAAAGGACGCTGCCTAGACTTGTGAAATTGCGCAATTCGGGGGGTCCGCAGAACGGGGATTAAGGAGGAAATTTTAATAATGGAGACCTTAAAAACCTATTTTTGGCGCCTTCAAGGTTGGCATCTTGTGTTCTCCAAACTATCTTTAGCTGACGAAATCAAGTTCCAGACCTGAGTGTAATCAAGATTTTTGGTTTGAAGAAAGTCTGATAAAGGAGTTGTAGACTTGAAATAATCAAAAACATCATGTCAGTAAGAAGAGTTTCAGATGATAATAACTTCTCCAGGATACAGTTTGCTTCATTTCTTGTTTTGGGGCTGAAATCTTGGGAGGTTGCCATGGTCTTGGTTGTTTTTCTTTATTGCTCGCCAGATTCACCCAGTTAATGTAACGGCCAAAATTTTGGAAGTGGCGTCACTTTTGGACCTCCATCTTGTTACTCCAATCGCACCCAACCTGAAATTTGTTCCAAATAAATATTGAGTATCTTGTGGCATTCTTTGATAAAAACTTGCGTTCCCTGCAGCAAACCAAAAAACGAAATCGAAGCAGGTACAACCAGTGAGGGCGCAGATTGGGATTTTCCTGAAGGGCGCATCGTTCCTCGGGCCGATGGTCCGGCGGGCCAGTCCGAACCCTGGATGTTTTCGAAATGTTTTAAAGCTTCTGATATTCCAAAAAGTTCTGCAGTGTATATATTAGCCCAGGAGGGGAGTATCCACTTATCTGCACTAAAGCACTCCCTACACCTTGTTATGTTTTGGACCCGTCTGTATAGATCACATTTGTCTGTAATGAGACGTATTTCTCCTCCTCCTCTTAAGGAAATAATTCATCGGCGAGCTTTTTCCTTCTGACGTCGGTGATTTCTACAGGGATTGTCATGCCCAGCCTACCCACCGCTATTCTATAACCTTTTCCCCACACATCATTTTCCAGTTCCTCGCATATCTCCTTTCCTTTTTCTCTCTTGGCCCTAGCAATTTCCCTTTTAAGAGTCCTTTTGGTTTCCTTGTATAGGGCTTGTACTTGCTCCTCCCCTCCTCATCCTAAGTGTCCTTCGTCGAGCCTTGTCACACGCGGATCTCGCCTGTTCGATATCTGTCGACCACCAGAAAGGCATTTTCCCTACCTCCCCGTTAGTTCTTTTAACGGACCTCTTATATGCTTTTCCTATCTTGTCCAATTCTTCGTCCACCCTATCGTATGCTGATCCCCTCATTTTGGACCCGTCTGTATAGATCACGTTTGTCTGCAATGAGACGTACTTCGTTTTCAATTATATCTCTGGGACAAGAACTTTTATGAAATTTCAGACAGTCTGGGTATATGCTGGTGATCCAGATAATTTTATTCCAGCTTTAATTTATATGGGGGAATTTTTCTTTCTTCCAAACGGAACACTTCTAGCATTGTTATCTCTAACTCTGACATTAGTTCATTTACATGAATTGTAAAGGGTCATCTAGGGATTTCTAGGGGGGATTTCAGCTTCACAGCAAAGTGATAAGTATGGGCTTGTACTAAAAGCACCCAAAGCTAACGTTAATCCCATACCCTGTATTTGATCCAGTTTTTTTGACCGATCCATAAACTATACTACCATAGTCTAGTTTTGATAGAATTAAAGATTTATAAAGATAGCATAGGTGTCAAAATAGCTGGGATTAAGAGCAATAGGAGGAGAGATTTGCTACTAAAGATCGATGTAGATGGCTGCGACTCTTAAGGAGGAGATAAACCGCAATGTAAAAGATGTTAACGATAGAGCAGCGACAAGGGGGGCGACGGTAAATGTCATGGGGCTGGACGCTACCACGACAGAAGAAAAGGTGACTGAGGTCATAGTGACGGAGACGAAAGGGCTAAGGGAAAGTATTAGAGTCGTATCAATGAAGTACGAAGACCAGGTGGCGACGGTGGAAGTGCCGAGGGGGTAGCCACAGAGCTAACTAGAAACGGTAGGCTGAAGGTAGGGTGGATACGGTGCAGGATCACTGAGAGGGTAACGGTGAGAAGATGCTAACGCTAACTAGTCATAAGGAGAAGGAGTGTAAAAACGAGCCGTTTTGTACGACCTGTCAAAAGGAGTACCACAGAGCGGACCAAATGAAGTGTCCGCATTTAGTGCTAGAGAGGAGGCAGGCTAGGGACAGGCCGTAAAATGTTCCAAATACGTAAAACAACATTGAGGGTACTGCAGCTCAACTTCAAAAGGTCTAAAGCTGCCCACGATTTAGCCCATAGCTATGCTGCGAAGAGGTATGTGGACATGCTGGTGATCAGCGAGCCTAACAGGCAAATGATAAAGTCTGGTCGCTGGATGACGGATACAAGGTCAGACGTGGTTCTGTATTTCCGGAATAGAAAAGTTGAGGCGCTGGAAACGAAAAGAGGACCGGGGTTCGTGGTAGTAGCGTTACCAGGTTTTTCGATGGTCTGCGAGTATGTATCTCCAAACATCCCGAGGGCCAACGTTAAGCCAGCTTATGGAAGAAGGTCAACGATGTCGAGGAGAGTTCTTCATTATGGGTGATCTAAACACTAAGTCACTCCAATGGGGCTCTCCGACTACCGACGTTAGGGGCGAGCATCTCGCAGACTGGATCGCAACTATGCTATACTGCACATATTTTTGAATCAAGTCAATCTAGTTTTACATTTTTGTGCTGGCTCCTAAATGTGTTCTTTCCAAATCAGTTTTTTATCGAAAATTAAAACTAAGAATTTTGTTGACCATATATTTAACTTCAATAATTTTCCATATAAAGCGATCTTAGGTTCGTTGTTTGGTTTTCGCAGCCTGCAGAAATATATACAGTTTGTTTTCCTAAAAGATATTTTAAAACCCTTGTTGTTAAGCCAAAAATGTCTCCATAACTTCCATTTTTTGTGCAGAATAGTAAATTGCCAAATCATCTGTAAAAATTGAGTTTATATTAAATTATTTCTGGGTACCTATCAAAAATGACTGGTCTATAATCGCGCTATTTGTCACAGACATTCGGACCCCGATGAAATGCCGGAATAGCGCAATCAAATTCTATAATAAAATAGCTTTATTTGGTCATAAATTAACCGTCGATAATTGCCAACGCCGTTGATTAAGAGATAAAAACTCGACATTGTACCTATATACACTGCAAATAATCTTTTATTGCGGGGGTTTTAATAGATTTAGACATTTTATTTGTACAATAAAATTGATAAGAATATGTGAAAAATATATCTTCGTTGGAATTCCAATACAAAAGTACAAGAAGGGCAAAAATTTAATTGATTTTTATTCTATTCCATTATCCTTGGCTAGACGGAGAGTCCTAAAAATCTTACAATATTGAAAATTATTAGTGAAACACCCTGTATAATAAGTAACTTAAAGTGACAATAGTATACTTGTATATAGAAAAGCAAACTAAAACTGAAATTTTAACGAAGTTACTAAAAATCCGTTAGTATCTATTCCCTCATTCACTCATGGTTTTCGTTATACTTTCTTATTTACCCTGATATTTCAATTCCTATATTGATAATGAACCACTATAATTTTTATAAACAGAATAGTGCCATAAAAATCACTTTGGATTTATCATTTTATGTTTTCGCGCGGAAACGCTAGCCGCCATGTTGACTCGGCTCGTGACGTCACTCCGTTAGTAAATACAAACGAAGTGGCGTCACTTCTTGGCGAATAGCGTTTTAGGCATTTGAAGAACAGGTTTAAAAAAATGAATCTTAAAAAATCAACATTTCTCGTTTGTTTTTAACAAAATCCATCATAAATACCTATTTTTAGATTTTTTCTTACTTGTTGCAAAATAGCCTTTTGTAACGAAGTTACTTAATGACCTAAATACTTTGCATTACTTTTTAATTTAAAATTATACTGAAGGCAAACTTCCTTCGAATACAAGGTCAAACACGATCAGTTAAACCTCTGCCCGACAGATAGACACACTTGCGTACGTGATTCTCGCATGCAGAAAACCTTACCGTATACGAAGATTCAATCCGTTCTTATTTCTTATAAGTTCGAGTTGGCGCTCGAGCCAATAACCTGTATAGATTGTCCAATAACTAAAACGACACCTCCAGCATCCCCACTTCTCTCTTTTTCCCTTTATTCTTTTGATCCCTACTTCTCTAATTTTTAACGTAGCGGTCGTTTTAGTTGGGTAAACAAGCTCAGTCTACCGCAAGCAGCTTGACTAGAGAGACCGAAAGTTAGGAACCGCCAATCTGACCGCCACACAAGCCTGGAAGATCATGCCTTTACCGTCATCGAGCAAAGGATCTTATTACACACGTTTTTCCTTTCATGCCAGTTTTTTGATTATAGCAGCGAATATCCAGGTACTCAACGCAGTGGGGCAAGTAAAGCCCGACTTCTGACCGCTGGTGATTTTATCGATGCCATAACCTTAAGTATTACTTCTCCATTGACGCTGCCCGGAACAAGTGGCTTTCACCTTGGTAAAGAGCGTAACACAATATACCTGGTGAGATATTCTAGAAATATTAAATATATGATTGTGTAAAATGTTACCAAGTCCGAGATTTCAACGTCACGCATGACTTGGTGCATAAATTGGTAAAAAATATGTTGAAAATAGCTGAAGGGAGAGAAGAGTAGACTTTCTAAGGGTGTCTAATACCCGTATCAGACTACCGGCTGCTCAGCCGTTGACGGCTACGGATACGACTCAGCAAGAACTGTTTATATATTATTGGTTACGGCTCCGATCCGTAGCCAATCAGAGAGAAGCAATAATTAAGGTTACAACTAAATCCTTTTTTTTTCTCTGGTTATTTTTCTCAATATCCC
Organism: Neocrepidodera transversa; assembly: GCA_963243735.1. Classification (NCBI taxonomy): domain Eukaryota; kingdom Metazoa; phylum Arthropoda; class Insecta; order Coleoptera; family Chrysomelidae; genus Neocrepidodera; species Neocrepidodera transversa. The sequence goes on along the minus strand of OY725352.1, from coordinate 18,953,206 downwards.
CTACAATTACGCAGGCCAAGATGATATAAATTAAAATAATACACGTACTCGGAATATCATGGTGACATATTGTGACAGCTTGAATATTTAACATCTACGTTAGTGGGAGGAGTCAGTCGTTGAGCCGTTAACAGTGTGATTGGGAATAGCCGTAGAGCCGTAGCCGTCGACGGCTGAGCAGCTGGTAGTCTGATACTTGCATAAGGGATTGTATTGTAATGTATTGTGGTAAGTGGGAACAGAAGGAGAGAAGAAAAAGTAAACAGAGAGATATGAAGATAGGAGAACGGTGAATTAACAGCAATTGGAAAAGGCAAGAAGTACACTGAGCTGCTTAAAAATGTAAACGTCAGCCTCATCACTAATGTTAGAAAAACAAGAGTCATGGATCCAATACTTCTAGAAAAAACTACATTGATTGAAAAGGCGAAATTAAGAGTCAAGTTAGGGAAGGTAAAATGTCTGCAAAAATTAGGGACATAAAGATAATTCTAACGGTGCTGGATGTCGCAGTATTGGAAGAGAAGGTCAAGATCAAAACTGAACAAAAAAAAATGATATCAGGGTGGCGTCCTTAAGAAATAAAAATGGGAGGGACTTACGACCATGATCGAATCAGAAACGAAGGCTAAATCGGTGCTGACTATAATGCATGGTGATAATAAGAAGAGCTGACATATGTAAAAAGAATCAGTGGTCGAAGAATTGTCTAAGATGTTGGAAAAGCGGTGCAGGGTAAATTATTGCAAAATAAAGATAAAATGACATGCAGAGGGAAACAAAAATGCAAAATAGTGGGAATAAGTATTCTACAGCGGTCACAAAATGCTCTAGCAACTAGACTAGAAGCATTCAGGTATATACTTCGTTCACTTTCAGAATTTTGCGATGATGTACTGGTATATTTTCTAAAGGAGAGAATGGATTCCAGAAAATATGCAGGCTGATGCAAGAGTGGCAGAGAAATGCAAAGGGGCGATTTGAATGCAGTGGTGCAGTGGGGCTTCCCAATTACAGATGTGAGTAGGTAAATCTCGTAGATTCAATCACAGTATGTCATGTAGGAAGATCGATCTTTGTGAGGGTAGATAGAAGATTATTCGTAAATAAAGTAGAATGTGGGCAGTTCGCAGTTACTGATAGAACAGAAAGGACAGTTCGAAATTGGGAGGAAGTAAAGCAGGAAGGTTTGCCTAATCACCATTTTTTTTCTTTCCGGTACCGTTCTTTACAACCGGATTCACTGTTGCTTCATGGGCTTATTGCGTTATCTCCCGTCTCTTTGTCTACTGCACCTAGTTCATCAACTTTGTTCCCTGTACAGGTTCATTAATGGCTGTTTGTAGTAGTCTTCTGGATCCATTTTTGGTTTTCAATATGTTCTTTGCCTTCTGTGATCCAGCGCCTCACAGTTGCATAGTATGTGGAGTGCATTCTCGGTCCCTTTATTGCATTGTCTGCATTTAAGGTCACCGTTATATAGCCCCATTTTGTTTAGATGCTCTCTGGTGAGAAAGTGCTCAGTGAGGAGTCCTGTGGTAATTCGTAGTTGATTCCTACTCATTGAAAGCAATTCTTCAGTTAAAAATTTTGACGGTTCTGTTATAAAATTTTTTCTGTGTGTAGAAGTCCGGGTATATTGTCCAGTACAATTTTTGTTTTCGCCTGATCCAGTCTTTTATATGGTTCTTAAACGTACGTTTTGGTACTCTCATCGCTGGTTCTGGACCAATTAATGGGGTGGACCCGCTTCTTGCGAGCTCGTCAGCCTTTTCGTTTCCAGCGATACCTTTGTGACCTGGTACCCTCGATAGTTACTTTATTGTGGGTCGCCAGTTCCCTAAGTTCTTCGCCACATTCCCATACCAGTCTAGATGTCACCTTTAGGCTCCTTATGGCCTTAAGGGCTGCTTGACTGTCTGAGTAGATTATGATTCTTTTTTCCTCGTGGGCTCTCTTATTACTATTTCTCGCACATTCGAGTATTGCATAGACCTCTGCCTGGAATACAGAGGTATATTTTCCTAGAGAGAAACTCTCTTGGTACTTATTCTGTTCGCAGTATATATACCAGCTCCAGTTCCCCCCTAGGTTTTTGACCCGTCTGTGCACCAGGTAATTCCGTTAGGGTTTGTCCTGAAATTTGTGCTTGTATTCGACTCATTATTCCGATTCTTAATTATTATTCTCAGACCTTTGTTGTAGCTGTATTTAGCAGTCATGTGGTCTGACCTCATGCCAAGCACGTTGTCTCTCACATAATCCAGCTTAGTGTGTCCCAATCTATGATTTCCTTCATAGAATGGTAAGTCCTCTAGCCGTCGTAGAGCCATTCGAGCCTCCCCCATTATAACGTATTGTAATGGCTGGAGGTCAAGGAGAGTTTTCATATCAGCTGTGGGTATTGTTTTTATGCTCTAACCTTACCTATTCCAAAACAGGCAAGTCTTTGTATCTTGCATAATTTTGAGGTAGCGGTCCGTTGTTTTATCTTTGGCCACCAGACCAGAGATACATATGTTACCATATTGTACAACCATGTACCACTTTTGGATTGAGCCCCCATGTTTTCCCATACGTGCGTCTAGCTATCATTACAGTAGCAACTGCTTTCGTATAAATTTTTTAAATCTGAAGGTTCCAGGTAAGTTTCGGGTCTAGCATTACCCCAATGTATTTTGTAGAAAATGCAAAATGGTTGGGTCATGGATTGGGCTAAGTTAGAGTCGCTCTTGATAAAAAGGTCGTTGAGATTCAATAGGATAATGATACATAGAGTAGAGAAGTGCACAATGAGGTAAAAGTAAACTATAAAAGAAAAAACTCAGGCGGAGGGAATTAATACAAAATATCTTACTGGTGACCGCTATAAGTGAATATAATTGAATGAGCAAAAGATCAGTGTGGAGAGATTTGTAACAATTTAAGGGTGAACATGTGGTGAAAGGGGTACCAGAGTAATGCTTGACGTTTTTGTATCCCCACCTGGTCGATATTTTGGCCAGTAAGAGGAAAGAAGTTATAATATATCGAGCGACTCATAAAGGACTGAGGAACCTTAACTACAGAGGAGTTTTCGAAAGTAGCGATAGGAGTGAGAAGTGGGAAAGTTACCATCTGCTTCAACTTGATGGAAATAGCCCTTAGGGTGTTGATAGGGGTCATAAATAAATTACTAAAGAACCAGAAGTATCCGGACAACAAGAAGGTAGTCAAATTGCTTTTCGAACGCAGGTATTGCTATTGTATAAGGACTTAATTAAACATAAAGTAGTAGCCAAAATATATCAGATCTAGCAGGAGTCGTGACTGAGAACCAGTTTGGCTATGATAGGGCCGAAGCACTTAGGAGGGTGGTTAAGGCTCTGCATGCCGCATTGAGAAGTATAAACGAACATTCCACGCGGTCCGTGCGAGGCAGCACTGAACGGACATGAATAAATACTAAATTTTGGTTCCGCTCGTGCACGATTACTCGGTTATCTTTTAAAAAAATACAATTTTGTTTTTTTTAGATCAAAGATAAAGGTTAACTTTAGGATTGTATGCATGTAAAATGTTATTATAATTTTTCAGAGCCCGTAACAGGAAATTGTACTATTTTTATAGTTTTTAAATTGTCGTAGTTTTTTCGTTTTTATTTTTTTTTTAAATTTGACTTGCATACAATCCTAGGTTTATGTTTTGTAATGCCAAGAATATTTAAAATTAAAGTAGAAAATTAAATATGTTGCTATAATCCAGCACGAGCTGGACCCCTAAATCAGTCCAACATATCAGCGGGCGGTAGAGCCTTAAAATACAATTTAAAAAAAGGTCTAGTAGGTGGCTAGTTCTGGAGACCATTAATATACAAAAATACCATGATTAGCCATCTTGAAAATTTTAAATGATTGCAAGGGTCGATAAATACCGAATTTGAAAGGGTTTTTAATTCTCTATTTAACAGTTTAACTAAAATAGAATAGTGTCCTATTTTTTTAGATTGAGATAAAACAAATTTGTTTTAACATTTTTTTTGATTTTCATTTAAAAAAATATTTTTACAACGGGTTGGTTTATCACTTAATGGATTAATTAAATAATCTTCTTATATATAAAGAAAAATATAATATTTATGTAATGGTAAAAATATTTTATTTATTTTGATTAAACTATTTTTCTCTGTGTAGTGTATATAATTTCCCGTCATTTTTAATTCCCATCCTAATTTCGCTTTTAATTACAATTACACTCTAAAAAACCCCTTTTCCCAAATATCTTTTTCCGACTAACGATCCGCCGGCCATTTTTTATCCATTAAATCAACATGTGTGCATAGATAAAAGACTCCCATGTGGTCTGTAAAGGTACTTTATAGCCAAAAATTTACATGGACCATATGCCTGGGACCACAAAATACCTCTATAAATAATCGAGAACCGTGTAAATGATTTAATCACGGAGTTACGTATGTAAAACATTATTTTTGACAACGGTAGGTCCAAATACGAGGGATATTCGAAATAACTAATTTTTTTTTGTTGGTATTAGTACTGGTAATTCTTTAAAGAATAATAAAATTCAAATTTATCTGTTGCCGTGTAAGTGCTGACAATGCAGTATAATGCCGATGTTTGCGATAATTTATCAAAACGAATACTGAGCAAGTAGATGAAATAGTATCAGGGCTCCGTTGAAATTTATACCAATATTTTTAACTTTTTTTAGGTGAAATTCGGAAGCGTAGAAAATTTAAAAACAAGTCCAAAAAAAAATAAAAAAATAAAAAAAGAATCAAAATACAATAAATCAAATAGAAAGTATTTTTAAATAGTTTAAATTATTAATTGATCTACTTTGACTTGCAGAGTTGTCAATAGAAGAAACTAAAAATATACTTTTTTAAATTTACAATTCTCCGATTTTTCCAGAAATTATCCAATTTTTTTTTAAAGGAGGATGGTTTTTGTTCTAATTTATTTTTAGTCAAAAATTAAAAAATATATTTTTTTTTACTATTTATAGACAATATTCCAATGATTCTATCCCAACCCTGCCAAGGGATTTGACGGCTACTTGGAGCATCGGATGTGGCAGATAGCCGGACAGTCTACCAAAAACAACCTGGTTGTTTATGGGTAGGTTATCACCCGAATAACCAATAAGGTGACGCTAACCAATCCCCAAACCTAATGGTGTCAAGAGACCCGTGCCTATAGATACACACCCAAACGGAGCCTCTGGGATACAGGTCAACCTCCCACATTATACAGCCTTAGATCTGCGCAGGTGGTACCGCAGGTGTGGACCACCCCTTCCCCTATACTCGTGAGATTCATTATGAACCAAAAGGAAGAACCAATCAAAAAGAAATTCCGACTCTGACAGTGAACTCTTAGAGGAGAATAGGACAAACATCGCAGAGGAATTTGCGTTGGCTATCGATGGAGGTAGGCCAAACAACTGACCCCAAACCCAGGCTTTCGGAAGCTTAGAAAAAGCAGCTGACCAAAGCCAGGAAACAGAAATGTACATAATAATTGTACCAAATAAAATTGTAACAGTTGGTAGATAGATTTCTAGCCCTGTAAAGTAACTACTCAGCTCAGGCCGCTTTCTATCGATTATTTCGACTAAAATATAAATAGGTCTCTGTGTCAACAACAAAGCTGAAAATAGTATGTATTTGATTAGTGAGTCGATAGTCCTGTGAAATAGGTACTCAGCTCAGGCCGCTTTCTGTTCATTATTATGATTAAAAATACGGGTCTCTGGTAGAAACAACGCTAAAATAATAAATATTAAGGTATTAGATCAAAAATTATAAAATTTACAAATGATAAAGTGTGATTTGGTACGAAAATAATTATAAATAAATTTATATCTAAGCTAACTTTAATCAAAGTTTCCTTTACAAATTTGTAAATTACATAAATTTTTTAATATTTTTAAAATGCAATGATTTTTCAGAAAATTTAATAAAAATTTCAGTATCTTGGCAACGCAGCATCCGATTTTTAAAAATAATTTATTGCCATACGGGTCACTGAAGTAGGAATCCAAGATGGACCGAGAAAAAGCCCACAAACACCTCCTCGGTCCGCCAAGAAGCCCAGAAGTATTCCAGCCAAAACTGGAATGACCGGGACATATAGCGAAGCCACAATAGGAATTAGGATGCCGGTTATAGATAAGTCCCATCCTGAGGTAACTATGAACCAGGAACAAGCTGACCAGGTTCAGAACAAACTGGTGGATGCAATAGATGCAGCTCTCTTTTGAAGCAGTGAGCCTTTCCAGTTCATCAGAACTACGTTTAGCGTAAATATACGTTAGGTGACCTACGCGAACGGCAGAACTGTCGACTGGCTTAGGAGTGAGATCTGGAGTCTTGGTGGTCTCTGGTAGGACGCTTCTTTAACAGCAGTTAAAGCTAAGGAGTTCCCAAAAAGACCCAAGGTCTTCGTCTTTAGTCCTGGGCCTGTGAAGCAAGAGGACCTAGTCAGGATATGCTCAGGAAGACAAAATGTGGACCTAAGAGTGGACGGCTGGCTCTTTCTGAGCCAGAAAATTAAAAAGGATGGCCAGTTGCTGGCTTACTCCATTGACGAGGTGTCTTTCAGGACCTCGGAAGCGAAACTCATGAAAGCTTTTTACAAGCTTGTAAGAGTAACTTTTAACGTCCTGGAAGGACTCGTTGATGGTGGTGAGGCCAATCAGGGTCCTTCAAACGAACCTCCAACACAGTAAGTTGCCTTCGGCGGATCTTGCTGTGAAAAAGGGAACTTTGATGTGGCCCTCATACAGGAACCCTGGGTCAACAGGGGTAAGACCATGGGGCTCGGAGGATCAGGTGAGTTAATTTATGACAGAACCTCTGACCATCCAAGATCAAACATAATAGTCAGAACTGGCTTAAAAATACTGCCGCTAATCAATTTCTGTTATAGGAACTTAACGGAAGTTAAACTACAAAAGGGCCTGGGAGATGGGACTACAGAAATTATTTTCGGATTGGCCTATCTTCCACCACCATCTAGGAAGCTAGATGAACTGGTAAGGCATTACAGGGAAAATGGTGTACAATATGTCATCGCATGAGATCCGAACGCACACCAACTGACCTGGGGTAGCAGTGACACCAATGAAAGAGGTAAGTCTTTACTAGAATTTATTACTGCATTTATTGCCTAGCTTTGTTACTTCAACTAGAAAGGAGGGTATAGTCATTATAATAGGTACTACTTTTATCATCAATGTTGTAAGAAACTGGCATGTGTCAGAGGAGCTCAGCTTCTCAGACCACAGACACATTTACTTTAATATAGGAGGACAATTACATATACAAGAAACTTATCGTAACCTACGGAAAACAGACTGGAAGCATATGAAGCAGACCTAGAAAACAGTTTTTAGGTGGTTAAAAGAGAGATAAGGACTCAATAGACCTGGAGATAACAGCAAACCAATTACAGGAAGCTGTTATTTCGGCCTACGAAAATAACTGTGGCCCTGTAAGTAAAAGTTCCAAAAGAAATGTGCCCAAGCGGAAAACAGACTGGGAAGCATATGAAGCAGATCTAGAAAACAGTTTAAAGTGGTTAGAGAGAGATAAGAACTCAACAGACCTGAAGATAACAGCAAACCAACTACAGGAAGCTGTTATTTCGGCCTACGAAAATAACTGTGGCCCTGTAAGTAAAAGTTCCAACAGAAATGTGCCCAAGTGGAAAACAGACTGGGAAGCATATGAAGCAGATCTAGAAATCAGTTTAAGGTGGTTAAGAGAGAGATAAGAACTCAACAGACCTGAAGATAACAGCAAACCAACTACAGGAAGCTGTTATTTCGGCATACGAAAATAACTGTCGCCCTGTAAGGAAAAGTTCCAACAGGAATGTACCCTGGTGGAAAACAGACTGGGAAGCATATGAAGCAAACCTAGAAAACAGTTTAAAGTGGTTAGAGAGAGATAAGAACTCAACAGACCTGGAGATAACAACAAACCAATTACAGGAAGCTGATATTTCGGTCTGCGAAAATAACTGTCGACCTGTAAGGAGAAGTTCCAGCAGGAATGTGCCCTAGTGGAAAACAGACTGGAAACCATATGAAGCAGATCTAGAAGACAGTTTAAGGTGGTTAGAAGAGAGATAAGAACTCAACAGACTTGGAGATAACACCAGACCAATTACAGGAAGCTGTTATTTCGGCCTACGAAAATAACTGTGGCCCTGTAAGTAAAAGTTCCAACAGAAATGTGCCCAAGTGGAAAACAGACTGGGAAGCATATGAAGCAGATCTAGAAATCAGTTTAAGGTGGTTAGAGAGAGATAAGAACTCAACAGACCTGGAGATAACAACAAACCAATTACAGGAAGCTGATATTTCGGTCTGCGAAAATAACTGTCGACCTGTAAGGAGAAGTTCCAACAGAAATGTGCCCAAGTGGAAAACAGACTGGGAAGCATATGAAACAGATCTAGAAGACAGTTTAAGGTGGTTAAGAGAGAGATAAGAACTCAACAGACCTGAAGATAAGAGCAATCCAACTACAGGAAGCTGTTATTTCGGCATACGAAAATAACTGTCGCCCTGTAAGGAAAAGTTCCAACAAGAATGTGTCCTAGTGGAAAACAGACTAAAAAGCATATGAAGCAGATCTAGAAAACAGTTTAAGGTGGTTAAAAGGGAGATAAGAACTCAACAGACCTGGAGATAAGAGCAGACCAATTGCAGGAAGCTGTTATTTCGGCATACGAAAATAACTGTCGCCGTGTAAGAAAAAGTTCGAACAGGAATGTACCCTGGTGGAAAACAGACTGGGAAGCATATGAAGCAGATCTAGAAATCAGTTTAAGGTGGTTAAAAGAGAGATAAGAACTCAACAGACCTGGAGATAACAGCAGACCAATTACAAGAAGTTTCTATTTCGACCTACGAAAATAACTGTCGTTTTGTAAGGAAAAATTCCAGCAAGAAAGTGCCCTGGTTGAACAATGAACTTGCAGGATTAAGAAGGCAAGTTAGGAAAAAGTATGATACAGCAAGGAATGATTGAAGTAAATGGGATGAAGGGGGAGGATATTTTAAAGTAGGGAGGGGGTACAGATATTAGTCATAAATATACCATAAGAAGTTTATAGTAGTTTATAACTAAATAGGGGAGGTATTTAGTCTTCCCATTTGGGATAGAATCGTTTTAATATTTTCTACAGATAGTAAAAAACCATTTTTTTTTATTTAATAAATTAGGCCAAAAAAATTCCTCCTCCTGTATAAAATTATTTGTACAAACTACTGTTTTATATATATATTTTACTTACCGTTAGAAGCCATATTGTAAAGACTTTGATGTTGTCCTTTTTTCCTATAGATTCTGATGACGAAGTACGACAAAAAACAAACCAAGAAAATGGCAAAGGTGAGTCCGATATACAGGAAGGTGTCGTTTTGGGTGTTTTGGATATTGGCTGAAACAAAAAAAATAATAGATTAAAATAAAGCTATTTAAATAAAATCACTTTTAAAATATATATTTTTTTAAAACAAATAGATATTAGCTAAGGTTCATTTGGAGTTCATTCTGCGCAGGATTTTTCTATATGTAATTATTCTACGTCATATTTCAAATCGATTGTCATTTCCCGCGTTAAAATCTGACCATTAATAACGGAGATATAAGCTAAGGTTCTTTTGGCCTTTATTCTGCGCAGGATTATTCCTTTACAAAGATACGAATATTCCCGTCGCCCCCCCCCGACCCCCACCGGAGGTCATTGTCTGATAGTAGCTAAAAGTGTATTAAAGAAAGCTGGTGAGTGACGCCCTCTATATGATAGTAGCCGAATTAGCTAAAAATGTATTAAAGAAAACTATAAATCTGAGTAGTAGCGCCCTCTGTCTGATAATAGCCTAACTAGTTAATATTGTATTAAAGGATACTGTCAAGCTGGCTAGTGACGTTATAGCCATCTTTGTCTGACTCGTTGAGATACTGATGTTCTCTCTCTAGCACGTTGAAGTGCCTATACGTGGCTGTCTTTAAAGAACTACCCGGGAAAAACCGCAGCTTCCTATTTATAACAAAATGGGAGCGAGTCTAAAATAATTTTAAGCAAGCTGAAATATAATGTTAAATTGTAAAAAAGCTGCTTATTATTTTCCAAGGAAATAAATCGACCTGAAAAGTTAACTTTAACATTAAAAATTTATACATAAAGTTACGATAAATAACTTTTTAACAAATCAAATTCAACATACAAATACCTAATTTCCTATAAATATATTTAGTATAATCTCTCTCTCGTTTTGGATTCCGCTAGCGAGAAGGAAAATTTTGAGCGATTCCGCTCCAACTAAACTTTAAATTACTTGGTAATAAAGTACATTTGCACAATAACAATTTACATGATCCAATTTCCTCTCTAACTTGGGAATTCTAACTCAATTTGCTCTCTGCTGGTGTACATCTACCTTTATTCCGAATTACACGTATAGAGTAAAATATTTTAATTTGACTTGTTCGGTATAGCGGGTTTTTTTTTTAAATATAAATTTCAGTGACTGGGGAATAAAAAATAACGATTTTGTTAAATCAAGCTTCGAAAATTTTAAATTTGTGACCATATAAAATAACACTTAATACTTTTGTTACTATTCTACAAATTAAGAATTATCCATATAATTTTACTTCGGTCCGGACCGGAAGTATTAAAATCATAAAAAAAATTTGAAATTTTTTTTTTGCTTAAAATAACTTTTCTCGACGTTTTGAGCCACCCACAACACGATTAAGTAAAAAAAATTTTCATGTTTGTCGGTCTGGATGGATGGATTTATATCTCCGCCATTTTTAAAAACATCGAAAAACGTCATAAGATTTTTTTCAGGTCCTAATTTTTATAAAATTAATTCCCTTAAAACTTTTTTCGATTTGACCATCATGGATGGAACTGGAGGAGGTTGAAATTTCAATAAAATATTGTAACAGGTTTTTTCATATCCTAATTATGATTATAAAATTAATTTGTATTAAACTTTTTTTTATCCGATCTATGGGGGTGAAACTGGAGGGAGTTGAAATATAAAAAAAAACTATTTTTCCGACATTTTTAAAAATATCGAAACAGGTTATTGGATTTTTTCCATGTTCTAATTTTTATAAAATTAATTCGCTAATTTTTACGGTTTTTTGCGATAAATCGTAAAAAATCGGAAAAATTGTAAAAAAATCGTAGAAACATTCAAAAAGTCGTAAAATTTCGTAAATAATTAAAAAATTTGAGAAAGAAAAATATCGAAAAAATCGTAAAAAATGGTAAAAAATTTAAAAAAAATGTAAAAAACCGTAATAAATGGTAAACAATTGTAAAAAATGGTAAAATTTCGTAAATGAGCTAAATAATCGTAAAACATAACAAAAAATCGTAAAAACTGTAATAAACCGTTAAAAACCAAAAAGAAATTTAAAAAAAAAAGAAAAAAATCAAACAATAAATAAAATAAAATCGAAAAAAGTCATAAAAAATCTTAAAAAACTGTAAAAAAAAGTATAAAAAATGGTAAAAAACAGGCAAAAAGTAGTAAGAATTCGTAAATAATGTAAAAAATTGAGAAAGAGAAAAAAAAATGGAAAAATCGTAAAAAAAAAGGTAAAAACTCTTAAAATATTTTATAAAAACGTAAAAAATGGTAAATAATGCTAAATTATCGTAAAACATAAAAACCCGTAAAAAAAACGTAATAACCCGTAAAAAACCGAAAAGAAACTGGAAAAACCTGGAATAAATGGAAAAAACGGATAATATCGGGAAAAATCGAAAAAAATCAATCAAAACCGAAAAAATCATAAAAAGTTGTAAAAATACGTAAAAAACCGATAAGAAACTGGAAAAATCTGGAAGAAATGAAAAACAACCGGATTATACCGGGAAAGATCGAAAAACGCGAGTTAATTATAAAAAATAGAAAAAAATCAAAAATAAAATAAAATCGAGAAAAATCGTAAAAAGTTGTAATTGTAAAAATACGTAAAACAATTGTAAAAACAGGCAAAAAGTCGTAAATCGTAAATAATTTAAAAAATTGAAAAAAAAATGGTAAAATATTAAAAAAAAAATCGTAAAAAATCGTAAAAAACCGTAAAAAATCATAAAAAAGCGTAAAAATTCAAAAGAAATTGTAAAAAAAAAACGTAAAAAATGGCAAAAAAACAGGCAAGATTCGTAAATAATTTAATAAATTGAGGAAGAGAAAAAAATGGAAAAATCGTAAAAATCGTAAAAAATCGTAAATATTTAAAAAAAATCGTAAAATTTTGTAAATAATTTAAAAAATTGAGAATTGGGACAAAATTGAAAAAAAAACGTAAAAAATCGTGAAAAATCGTAAAAATTTCAGAAAAAATTGTAAAAAAAACTTAAAAAATGGCAAAAAAAAAACAGGCAAAAAGTCGCAAGATTTCGTAAATAATTTAAAAAATTGAGAAAGAGAAAAAAATGGAAAAATCGTAAAAAATGGTAAAAAATCTTAAAAAAAAACGTGAAAAATCGTAAAAAATTCATAAGAATCTGGTAAAAAATAGTAAAATTTCTTTAAAAAACCGAAAAGAAACTGGAAAAATCTGGAACAAATGAAAAAAAACGAATAATATCGGAAAAGATCGAAAAACGCGAGTAAATTATAAAAAATAGAAAACAGTCAAAAATAAAATAAAATAAAATCGAAAAAAATCATAAAAATTCGTAACTTTAAAGGTACGCAAAAAATCGTAAAAACAGGCAAAAAGTAGTAAATTTTTGTATATAATTTAAAAAATTGAGAAAAAAAAATGGAAAAAATCATACAAAATCGTAAAATTTCGTAAATAAGCCAAATAATCGTGAAACTTCATAAAAAATAGTAAAAAAACGTAAAAAAACGTAAAGAAACTGGAAAAATCTGGAATAAATAGAAAAAAAAACGGATAATATCGGGAAAGATCCAAAAACGCGAGGAAATTATAAAAAATAGAAAAAAATAACTAAACTAAAATTAACAAAAAATCATAAGATATCGTAAAAAATTGCAAAAAACCGTTAAAAATTGTAAGATTTTATAAACAATTTGAAAAATTGAGAAAGAAAAAAAAATGGAAAAAATCGTAAAAAATCGTGAAAAGTCGCAAAAATTCAGAAAAAATTAATTGTAAAAAAAAACGAAAAAAAATGAAAAACAAACAGGCAAAAAATTATAAAATAATTTAAAAAATGGAGAAAGAAAAAAAAATATATATAGTGAAAAATCGTAAAATTTCAGAAAAAAACAACAAAAATTGTAAAAACCAGTCCAAAAGTTGTAAGATTTCGTATATAATTTAAAAAATTGATATAGACTAAAAAAACGAAAGGAATCGTAAAAATGGTAAAAAATCTTAAAAAATCGTAAAAAATAGTAAAAAAACCTTAAAAAAATCGTAAAAAATTGGTAAAAAGTCGTTAAATTTCGTAAACAATTTAAAAAATTGAGAAAGGGAAAAAAATGGAAAAAATTGTAAAAAATATTAAAATATTTTTAAAAAATGCAAAAAAATCGTAAAAAATGGTAAACAATTGTAAAAAATCGTAAAAAACTAAAAAACAAACCGTAAAAAATCACAATAAATGACAAACAATTATAAAAACTCGTAAAATTTTGTAAATAAGTTAAATAATCGTAAAACATCATAAAAAATCGTGAAAAATCCTAAAAAACCGTAAAAAACCGTAAAAAACCGTGAAAAATCGTAAAAAACCGTAAAAAACCGTAAAAAACCGTAAAAAACCGTAAAAAACCGTAAAAAACCGTAAAAAACCGTAAAAAACCGTAAAAAACCATAAAAAACCATATAAAACAGAAAAGAAACTGAAAAAATCTGGAACAAATGAAAAAAATGGATAATGTAGGGAAAGATCAAAAAACGTGAATTAATTAGAATAAATTGAAAAGAATAAAAAAAAATCGAAAAAAATCAAAAAAAACCAGAAAAAACTAGAAAAAACAAAAAAAAGACGGAAAAAATGAGGAAAGATGAGAAAAGTTAAAAAAAACCCTAGAAAATATAATTTTTTAAATTAGAATCTCGACTGACAGAAGCGAAAAAAAAAAACATCACTGGTGGTAGTAATCTTTGTGAAAAAAAATAAAAACATTTTTTTTTTATATTTAGCTTCCTTGTTACTATTATCATTATTTGTATCCTGATCTGGTATTTTATGTAAGTTTTGTTAATAATTAATTTTCTTGATTCTTGATTTATTTATCCTTATTTTTTACTAGGTTAATTAAAAATAGCTGTATATAAAATTTGTTTAGTACACCACTGTTTCATTTATCAATTACCATTTTTACTAAAATTCATCAAGCAAAAGTGTGTAAAGGGGCTGTTGAAGCTCTTCCAGCTTGTTTGTAGAACCTGGTGCCGTGTGTGTTATAATGGATTTTCAGTGTATTTGCTGTGAGAGGGCGCCACGGTATTTACTTTATTAGGTCAAAAGAGTCGTTTTGACGGTCCGCCGAACATTCGGGACTTGTTATTAGTTTTGTTTGTGATGTAGTTTTGGCATTTCGAGGACTTTTCACTCAAGGAATTTCGCAACGTTCAAATTTAATTGATGTTTGCCATGAAAATTTAATTAAATTGCCACATTTACAACTTCTTAGTCGGGATTTAACAAATTCATTAGGGAATTTTTCAACAAAATTTAGATCAATTTTAATTTACTATTTATTAAGTAGCCTACTATTTTTAATAAGTCATCTACATCCGTACGTCTTAGCTGAGGAAATTTCAATACCGGGTACCGGAAGGGCCGGTCCAATCCTGCTAAAATTCAATATAAAGTGAAAACCAGAACTCGATCGAAGTTTTCGTTCAAAAGTTATAGTGTTTACATACAGACAAACAGACAAACAGACAGACAGACAGACAGACAAACAGACAAACAGACAAACAGACAAACAGACAATCAGACAAACAGACAAACAGACAAACAGACAAACAGACAAACAGACAAACAGACAAACAGACAAACAGACAAACAGACAAACAGACAAACAGACAAACAGACAAACAGACAAACAGACAAACAGACAAACAGACAAACAGACAAACAGACAAACAGACAAACAGACAAACAGACAAACAGACAAACAGACAAACAGACAAACAGACAAACAGACAAACAGACAAACAGACAAACAGACAAACAGACAAACAGACAAACAGACAAACAGACAAACAGACAAACAGACAAACAGACAAACAGACAAACAGACAAACAGACAAACAGACAAACAGACAGACAGACAAACAGACAAACAGACAAACAGACAAACAGACAAACAGACAAACAGACAAACAGACAAACAGACAAACAGACAAACAGACAAACAGACAAACAGACAAACAGACAAACAGACAAACAGACAAACAGACAAACAGACAAACAGACAAACAGACAAACAGACAAACAGACAAACAGACAAACAGACAAACAGACAAACAGACAAACAGACAAACAGACAAACAGACAAACAGACAAACAGACAAACAGACAAACAGACAAACAGACAAACAGACAAACAGACAAACAGACAAACAGACAAACAGACAAACAGACAAACAGACAAACAGACAAACAGACAAACAGACAAACAGACAAACAGACAAACAGACAAACAGACAAACAGACAAACAGACAAACAGACAAACAGACAAACAGACAAACAGACAAACAGACAAACAGACAGACAGACAGACAGGATTTTTGCATTTTTGGACTCAGTGAACTCGGAAACGTCGAGAAAAGTGAAAAAAAGTGGGGGTAAGAAATTTTTTCGCTATCACGAAATTAAAATTGAGGTTTCTGGGCCTCAGTAATTCGTTACAATTAGGAAAAAATTATAATTATTTGTTAAAAATAAAATAAAAAATTTAAAAAATGGGGAACAATAAAAACTACTAAAAAAATAATTATGTACCGTCGTCTAAAGAATAATTTATTAAAAATACTGTAAATCTATTAAAAATTGTGCGTTGGGGGGATCCCCGTTAGGAAATAAAAGTTTCTTAAATTGTTTTTACACTTTTTAAAATGTTAAAATAAGAAAACAAAAATCTGAAAACTTTAAAAAGAAAACGAAAAAAATTTAAAGAAATGAAAAAAAATCGAAAGAAATCGAAAAAAACCGACAAAAATCGAAAGAAATCGAAAAAAAATGACAAAAATGGAAGAAAATCAAAAAAAGTCGAAAAAATTTTTAAAAAAATTAAAGAAATCGAAAGGAAAACAAAAAAAATCGACAAATATCAAAAGAAATCGAAAAAAAAGCGAGAAAAATCGAAAAAAAAAAACCGACTAAAATCGAAAAAATCAAAAGAAATCGAAAGAGATTGAAGGGAATCAAAAGAAAGCGAAAAAAAATTTAAAAAAAACAAAAGAAATCGAAAGAGATGGCAAGGAATCAAAAGAAATCGAAAAAAATATTTTAAAATGGAAAAAAAATCAAAAGAAATCGAAAAAACCAAAGAAAATGGACAAAAATATCAAAAGAATTATAAAAAAATTAAAAAAAAAAAAAAAATATCGACAAAAATCGAAACAAATCGAAAAAAACGACAAAAATCGAAAATCATCAAAATAAATCGAAAAATGTACTTATAAAAAAATTAACAGAAATCGAAAAAAAAAACGAAAAAAAATCGACAAAAATCGAAAACGATCAACAATAGTCGAAAGAGATCGAAAAAATCAAAATAAATAAAAAATTATAAAAAAAATCGAACGAAATCGAACAAAAATCAAAAGAAATCGAAAAAATAAAAGAAAAAAATCAACAGAAATCGAAAAAACCGACAATAATCGAAATTAATCGAAAACAAAACGACAAAAATTCAAAAATATCAAAAAAAAAACAAAGGAAATCGAAAAAAAGAACTAAAAAAATCGACAAAAATCGAAAAAATACACAAAAAAAAACAAAGATCGAAAAAGATCAACAAAAGTCGAAAGAGATCGAAAAAAACAATGGAAATTAAAAATAATAAAAAAAAATCGATCAAAAAAAATCGACCGAGATCGAAAGAAATCGAAAGAAATCGACAAAAATCGAAAAATCATAAAAACAAGAAAAATTAGAAATAAACTGAAGGAATTTGAAAAAAATCAAAAAACAATAGAAAAAATACGAAAAAACCGAAAAATCAAAAAAATATCGGAGGATAGGAAAAAATTAAACAAGAAAAGAAAGAAATACAAAAAAAAAATAGAACAATAAGAAAAAAACTCCAAAAATTTAGAAAATATTGAAAAAATCAGAATAAAACTTGAAAACAAAATCAAAACAATTAGTGAAAAACGAGAAAAAATTAGAAGAATCCAAAAAATCAGAAAAAATCGTAAATAATCGAAAAAAAAAACAAAAATTATTGGAAAATATTGGAAACAAATGAAGAATAAAATAAAAAAATATAAAAAAAATAAAAAAAAAATAAATAAAACTGCAAAAAATCTAAAAAACGAAAAAATGCAAGAAATTTAAATACATCGCAACAAGTTGGAAAAAATCGGGAAGAGCAACAAAAAACCGGAACAATTGTAAAAAGAAAGAAATGAAAGAATAAATGAAAAAATCGAAAGAATTAAAATAAATCGCAACAAAATCCAAAAAAAAAATGGCAAAAAATTTCAAAACAAAAATGAAATAGAAACAAAGTAATGGAAAAAAAAGAAATAGAAAAAAAACGAAACAATGACAAAAAAGAGGAAAAATTAGAAAAATACGAAAAAATCCGAAAAAGTCTCTATCTATAAAATAATTATAAAATTATAAAAAATCAGAAAACGAAAGAAAAAGAAATAAAAAAACCGAATAATGAGAAAAAATGAGAAAATATTAGAAAAAACCGAAAAAAAAAACAGAAAAAACCATAAAAAAAAACAAAAAATCAGAAAAATAATAAAAAGTCTCTTTCCATAAAATCATTATAAAATTATAAAAAATTAGAAAGCGAAAGAAAAAGAAATAAAAAATAGAACAATAAGAAAAATGAGAAAAGATTAGAAAAAAAAAACATCAGAATAATGAGAAAATAGGAAAAAGAGAATAAAAATAATCGAAAAAAAAATGAAAAATGATACGCAAAAAACGAAAATAATCAAAAAAAAATTGTAAAAAAGCGAAAAAAAAACGAAAAAAAAAATCTCTAAAGGCAAACAATATGTCAATAATTTCTGCAACATCCCCACCCATTTAACATTTTGTTCTAAAAATTTGAATTGGAAAAAGTTACCCATACAAACCACTTTAATTTGTATGATGTGTACCAAAAACCGTATGGAATCGAAAAAAAAAACCACAAAAATCGAAAAAAATTTAAAAAAATCGAAAAAAATATAAAAAAAATCAAAATAAATCGACAAAAAATCGACAAAAATCGGAAAGAAATCGAAAAAATGATCAACAAAAGTCGAAAGAGATCGTAAAAATCAATAGAAATAAAAATTAATAAAAAAAATTCAACGAAATCGACAAAAATCGAAAGAAATTGACAAAATCGAAAGAGCTTGAAAAAAATCGAACGAGATCGAAAAAAATTGAACCAGATCTAAAGAAATCGAAAAAAATCGAAAGAAATCGAAAGAAATCGACAAAAATCGAAAAAATAAGAAAAAATACAAAAAAACCGAAAAATAAAAAAATATCGGAGGATAGGAACAAATTAAAAAAGAAAAGAAAGAAATAGAAATAAAATGGAACAATGAGAAAAAAAAATCAAAAAAATTAGAAAAAATTGAAAAAATCAGAAAAATAATAAAAAGTTAGAAAAAAAACTGAAAGAATTTGAAAAAAATCAAAAAAAAATAGAAAAAATTGAAAAACAACTGAAAAACATCGGTAAAATGAGAAAAAAATACGAAACAACCGAAAAATCAAAAAAATATCGGAGGATAGGAAAAAATTAGAAAAGAAAAGACAGAAATAGAAAAAAAAATAGAACAATGAGAAAAAATCAAAAAAATTAGAAAATATTGAAAAAACTCTGAATAAAACTTGAAAAAAATATAAAAAAAATTAGTAAAAAACTAGAAAAAAATTGGAAGAATCGAGAAAATCAGAAAAAATCGGAGATAATCGAAAAAGAAATAAAAATTATTGAAAAATATTGGAAACAAATGAAGATTAAAATTGTACAATATAGAAAAAATAAAAAAAAAATCAAAAAAATTGTAAAAAAATCAAAAAACGCTAAAATGCAAGGAATCGAAATCGCAAAAGACCGGGAAAAGTTGGAAAAAATCGTAAAGAATAACCAAAAATTGGAACAATTTTATATAAAAGAAAGAAATAAAAGAATAAATGAAAAAATCGAAACAAAAAGTCTCTATAAAATAATTATAAAATTATAAAAAATTAGAAAACGAAAGAAAAAGAAATAAAAAAGAACAATGAGAAAGGATTCGAAAAAAAAATAGAAAAAAAAAACAGAAAAAAAACAAAAATCAGAAAAGTAAGAAAAAGTCTCTTTCTATAAAATAATTAAAAAATTATAAAAAATTAGAAAAAGAAAGAAAAAGAAATAAAAAAATCAGAACAAAGAGAAAAAATGAGAAAAAAATCGAAGAAAAAAACAGAAAAAAAAAAACAAAACAGAATTATGAGATAACAGGAAAAAGTAAAAAAAATAATAAAAAAAAAATGAAAAATAATACGGAAAAAACGAAAACAATCAAAAAAAAATTATAAAAAAGCGAAAAAAAACCATGAAAAAAAATCGCTACAATCAAACAATGTGTCAATAATTTCTGCAACATCCCCACCCATTTCATAAACTCCGTTTGACATTTTCTTCTAAAAAATTGAGTTGGAAAAAGTTTTCCCATGCAAACCACTTTAATTTGTATGATGGGTACCTACCAAAAATCGAATGAAATTGAAAAAAAAAACAAAAATCGAAAAAAAATTAAAAGAAATCGAAAAAAATATAAAAAAATCAAAATGAATCGACAAAAAATCGACAAAAATCGGAAAGAAATCGAAAAAAGATCAACAAAAGTCGAAAGAGGTCGTAATAAACAATATAAATAAAAATTATAAAAAAAATTGAACGAATTTGAAAAAATCAAAAAAATAAAATAAGAAATTCAAAAATAACAGGAAAAACATTGGAAAAATGAGACAAAACTTAGAAAAAACTTAAGGAATTTGAAAAAAAAAACATAAAACAATAGAAAAAAATTCGAAAAAACCGAAAAATCAAAAAAATATCGGAGGATAGGAAAAAATTAGAAAAGAAAAGAGAGAAATAGAAAAAAAATTAAACAAAATCAAAAAAATTAGAAAATATTGAAAAAATCAGAATAAAACTTGAAAAAAAAATTTTAAAAATTAGTGAAAAACGAGAAAAAAATTAGAAGAATCGAGAAAATCAGAAAAAAAGAAGATAATCGAAAAAGAAACAAAAAATATTGAAAAATATTGGAAACAAATGAAGAATAATATTGTTAAAATTGAATAAAAAATGAAAAAAATTGTAAAAAAATAAAACGCAAAAATGTAGGAAATCGAAATATAAGGCAAAAAACCGGGAAAAGTTGGAAAAAATCCCAAAGAACAACCAAAAACCAGAACAATTGTAAACAAAAGAAAGGCATAAAAGGATAAATAAAAAAATCAAAAAAAAAAAAAAAATCGAAAAATATCGAAAAAAATCGAAAAAATCGAAAAAATCGAAAAAATCGAAAAAAATCGAAAAAAATAAAAAAAAAACGAAAAAATTTTTAAAAAAAATCGAAAAAATCAACAATAATAGAAAGAAGTCGAAAAAAAAACGACAACAATTGAAAATAATCAAAAGAAATGGAAAAAAATATAAAAAAATTAAAAAAATCGAAAATAATAAAAACGAATAAAATCGACAAATTTTGACAAAAATCGACAAAAATCGAAAGCAATCGAAAAAAAAAACGACAAAATCAAAAGAAATCAATGTAATCGAAAGAGATAGAAAAAAATTGAACGAGACCGAAAAAATTATTTAAAAAAAATAAATGAAAATAATAATGATAAGACAATGATAAAAAAAATCAAAAAAATTAGAAAATATTGAAATACATATAAAAAAAACTAGAATTCAAAATCAATAGAAAAACATCAGAAAAATGAGTAAAAATAGAAGAAAAAAATAGAATGAGAAAAAAAAATAAAAACGAGAAAAAAATTAGAAGAATCGAAATAATCGAAAAAGAATCAAAAATAATTGGAAAATATTGAAAACAAATGAAGAATAAATATGGATAAAATAAAAAAAAATCGAAAAAACGCAAAAATGCCAAAAATCGAAATATATCGCAAAAAACCGGAAAAAGTTTAAAAAAATCGTAAAGAACAACCAAAAATTGGAACAATTGTAAACAAAAGAAACGAAGAATAAATGAAAAAATTGAAAGAATTAAAGTAAATCTCAACAAAATCAAAAAAAAAAGGCAAAAAACTCGGAAAAAATCAAAGCAATACAAAAAAAATGAGAAAAAAATTAGAAAACGAAAATGAAATAGAAAAAAAAGAAATAGTGCCAAAAAGAGGAAAAATTAAAAAACATCAAAAAATCAGAAAAAAAAAACAAAAAATCAGAAAAGTCTCTTCTATAAAATTATAAAAAATTGGAAAACTAAAGAAGACGAAATAAAAGAAAACAGAACAATGAGAAAAAATTAGAAAAATTTAAAAAAACAAAACATCAGAATAAAGAGAAAACAGGAAAAAGTAAAAAAAAATAATAGAAAAAAAATGAAAAATAATAATAAATTAGAAAACATCAAAAAAAAAACAAACAGAAAAAAAAATCAGAAAAAGGCTCTTTCTATAAAATAATTATAAAATTATAAAAAATTGGAAAACGAAAGAAAAATAAATCCAAAATCGGAACAACGAGAAAAAATGAGAATAGATTAGAAAAAATTAAAAAAAAAAACAGAAAAAACTAGAAAAAAGATCAAAAGATCAGAATAATGAGAAAAACAGGACAAATTCAAAAAAATAAAAGAAAAAAAAATGAAAAATAATAATAAATTAGAAAACATCAAAGGAACCAGATAAAAAACAGACAAAAACAGTTTTCCCATGCAAACCACTTCAATTTGTATGACGGGTACCAAAAATCGAATGAAATTGGAAAAAAAAACCACAAAAATCGAAAAAAAATTAAAAGAAATCGAAAAAAATATAAAAAATATTAAAATAAATCGACAAAAAATCGAAAGAAATCGAACCAGATCGAAAGAAATCGAAAAAACCTTCAAAGTAAGAAAAAATTACAAAAAAAATGGAAGGAATTTGACAAAATCAAAAAAACAAAAGAAGAAATTCAAAATATTGGAAAAATGAGACAAAACTTAGAAAAAAATAAGGAATTTGAAAAAAAAAAATTCGAAAAAACCGAAAAATCAAAAAAATATCGGATGATAGGAAAAAATTAGAAAAGAAAAGAAATAGAAAAAAATAAAACAATGATAAAAAAAATCTAAAAAAAATAAAGAAAATATTGAAAAAATCCACCACTTTAATTTATATCAAATAAGTAAAAACCGGAACTGGATCGGAGCTTTCGTTCAAAAGTTGCAGTGTTTATATCCAGATATACAGATATCCAGACTTCCGAACAAGATTTTTTTTGCATTTTCGGACTCAGGGATCTTGGAAACGTCTAGAAGAGTAATAAAAAGTGGGGATAAGAAATTTTTTATCGCCATCACGAAAACTGAGGCTTTTGTGTCTTAGTAATTGTTGATTTTTTGCTTTTAGACCAGTCGCCAAGTAAATATATTCTATAGAAATAAAAAAGATGCTATTGACTTTATTATTATTAAATTTTATTTATCTTGTTTCTGTTGTAGAGCCTTTAAAACCCGCTATAATTAAATACTTCCTACATTAAAAATTTGCATGCTTTCCTGTAATTATCATTAAATTTGAATAAGAGGTTGTCTACACTTCTTAATCAAATAATTCAAACGCAAATGTAAACATGACTCTAAGAGATGAAAGGTCACTTTTCACAGCAAAATTACATCCTACTTACTATATTATTATACATGTAGAGATTAGTTTATTTAATTACATATTCCTATAGAGGTAGATAATTTTTAATACAGGATATTTCTAGAAGCATTTACATATAGAAAAAATTATTTTCGTTTTTAAGCTAAATAAATAAACTAATTATTAGTTTAAATAAATATTTTTCTTGGTGTATTTATATTTCTATTTAAATGGATTGGTGATCGCGCAATCTGAATCAGGGCCTATAAATTCCAAGGAAATCACTTAAGAGCAATTGCTTCGCGCTCCAACACCGTCAAAACGTTTAAATTTCATGTATTTGGTTTTAGTGATAGAGAATACAATACTGAATAAATTTCACTACTTTTTGTTTTGTAAAAAAGAAAAAGGATTAATCTACAATTTCGTCGAATTTTTTTTTTTAAAAAACCAACCATTCCGCCTGGAAAAAAATGTAAGGTTTGGTGAAATTATTAAAAATAATAAAACTTTACCTTACAATTACTATATTAAAAATGTATTATTGAAAAAAAAGAATTCGAGCAATCTGCAGATTCATCTTTCCTTAATATAATGCAAAAAACAAATTAAATATTCAATTCGACATGAGCTTCTAATCACTAAAATACTAGATATCGTTCTGTCTCTAAAATAATTATAAATAAGGCAAATACTATCCCTACTACTTAATTTGCAATTCTTTCGTTAGCCGACGTTCGTAGAGTCTCGGTTTCGATCGGTTTGTCAGGGGACGTTATTTAAAGAACAGAGTCGGACTCCAAGAGTTAAATTAAATATTTTAATTCAAACCAAACGAAGTAATTTTTAGAAGTAGTTTTAGTTTTTGAAATGTATACAGTGTGTCCCAAAAATAAAATTATTGTAAGATGTATACGGTATGTCTCAAACCGGTTTTTTTAGGAATACATTTCCTAAATAGTTGGTATATAATATTTGTCTTTAAAACATTTTTTGTTTTCAGAAAATCTCTTAGTTTATACCAGTAAATGTCAAAAAAAAAACTTCTTGTAAGATATATACAGTATGTCCCAAAAATGAAAATTCTTATAACAGCATGTCAAAAAAATACAATTTCTTGTAAAATGTATATAGTATGTCCCAAAAACGAAAATTCTTATAACAGCATGTCCCAAAAACAGAAATTTTTGTAAGATGTATACAATATGTCCCAAAATAAAAATTCTTGTAAGATATATACAGTATGTCCCAAAAATTAAAATTCTTGTATGATGTATACAGCATGTCCCAAAAATGAAAATTATTGAAAGTTGTATACAAGATGCCACAAAAATAAAAATTCTTATAACAGCATGTCCCAAAAACAGAAATTTTTGTAAGATGTATACAATATGTCCCAAAATAAAAATTCTTGTAAGATATATACAGTATGTCCCAAAAATGAAAATTCTTATAATAGCATGTCAAAAAAATACAAGTTCTTGTAAAATGTATATAGTATGTCCCAAAAAGGAAAATTCTTATAACAGCATGTCCCAAAAACAGAAATTTTTGTAAGATGTATACAATATGTCCCAAAATAAAAATTCTTGTAAGATATATACAGTATGTCCCAAAAATGAAAATTCTTATAACAGCATGTCAAAAAAATACAAGTTCTTGTAAAATGTATATAGTTTGTCCCAAAAACGAAAATTCTTATAACAGCATGTCCCAAAAACAGAAATTTTTGTAAGATGTATACAATATGTCCCAAAATAAAAATTCTTGTAAGATATATACAGTATGTCCCAAAAATTAAAATTCTTGTATGATGTATACAGCATGTCCCAAAAATGAAAATTATTGAAAGTTGTATACAGGATGCCACAAAAATAAAAATTCTTATAACAGCATGTCCCAAAAATAACATTTTTTGTAAGATGCGTACAGTATGTCCCAAAAATGAAAATTATTGAAAGTTGGATACAGTATGGCCCAAAATTGAAAATTCTTATAACAGCATGTCAAAAAAATACAAGTTTTTGTAAAATGTATATAGTATGTCCCAAAAACGAAAATTCTTATGACAGCATGTCAAAAAAATACAAGTTTTTGTAAAATGTATATAGTATGTCCCAAAAACGAAAATTCTTATGACAGCATGTCCCAAAAACAGAAATTTTTGTAAGATGTATACAATATGTCCCAAAAATAAAAATTGTCGTAAGATAAATACAGTATGTAATAAAAATAAAAATTCTTGTATGATGTATACAGCATGTCCCAAAAATGAAAATAATTGAAAGTTGCACACAGGATGGCACAAAAATAAAAATTCTTATAACAGCATGTCCCAAAAATAACAATTTTTGTAAGATGCGTACATTATGTCCCAAAAATGAAAATTATTGAAAGTTGTATACAGTATGCCACAAAAATGCAAATTGTTATAACAGCATGTCAAAAAAATACAATTTCTTGTAAAATGTATATAGTATGTCCCAAAAACGAAAATTCTTATAAGATCATGTCCCAAAAACAGAAATTTTTGTAAGATGTATACAATATGTCCCAAAAATAAAAATTCTTGTAAGATATATACAGTATGTCTCAAAAATTAAAATTCTTATAACAGCATGTCCCAAAAATAAAAATTCTTGAATGATGTATACAGCATGTCCCAAAAATGAAAATTAATGAAAGTTGTATACAGGATGCCACAAAAATAAAAATTCTTATAACAGCATGTCCCAAAAATAGCAATTTTTGTAAGATGCGTACAGTATGTCCCAAAAATGAAAATTCTTATAACAGCATGTCAAAAAAATACAAGTTCTTGTAAAATATATATAGTATGTCCCAAAAACGAAAATTCTTATAACAGCATGTCCCAAAAACAGAAATTTTTGTAAGATATATACAATATGTCCCAAAAATAAAAATTATTGTTAGATATACAGTATGTCCCAAAAATTAAAATTCTTATAACAGCATGTCCCAAAAATAAAAATTCTTGTATGATGTATACAGCATGTCCCAAAAATGAAAATTAGTGTAAGTTGTATACAGTATGCCACAAAAATGAAAATTCTTATAACAGCAAGATATATACAGTATGTCCCAAAAATGAAAATTCTTATAACAGCATGTCCCAAAAATAACATTTTTTGTAAGATGCGTACAGTATGTCCCAAAAATGAAAATTCTTGTAAGTTGTATACAGTATGCCACAAAAATGAAAATTCTTATAACAGCATGTCCCAAAAACAGAAATTTTTGTAAGATGTATACAATATGTCCCAAAAATAAAAATTCTTGTAAGATATATACAGTATGTCCCAAAAATGAAAATTCTTATAACAGCATGTCCCAAAAATAACATTTTTTGTAAGATGCGTACAGTATGTCCCAAAAATGAAAATTCTTGTAACAGCATGTCAAAAAAATACAAATTCTTGTAAAATGTATATAGTATGTCCCAAAAACGAAAATTCTTATAACAGCATGTCCCAAAAACAGAAATTTTTGTAAGATGTATGCAATATGTCCCAAAAATAAAAATTACTGTTAGATATATACAGTATGTCCCAAAAATTAAAATTCTTATAACAGCATGTCCCAAAAATGAAAATTAGTGTAAGTTGTATACAGTATGCCACAAAAATGAAAATTCTTATAACAGCATGTCCCAAAAATAACATTTTTTGTAAGATGCGTACAGTATGTCTCAAAAATGAAAATTCTTGTAAGTTGTATACAGTATGCCACAAAAATGAAAATTCTTATAACAGCATGTCCCAAAAACAGAAATTTTTGTAAGATGTATACAATATGTCCCAAAAATAAAAATTACTGTTAGATATATACAGTATGTCCCAAAAATTAAAATTCTGATAACAGCATGTCCCAAAAATGAAAATTAGTGTAAGTTGTATACAGTATGCCACAAAAATGAAAATTCTTATAACAGCATGTCCCAAAAATAAAAATTCTTGTAAGATATATACAGTATGTCCCAAAAATGAAAATTCTTATATACAGAATGTCCTAAAAATAAAAAGTCTTGTAAAATCTATACAGTGTGTCTGCAGTTGAGTTTTTTAGGAATACATATTCTAAATAGTAGGTATATATTATTTGTCGTTAAAAGATTTTTCCTTTTCAAAAATCTTTTGATATTTTTACCTACAGTATGTCCCAAAAAAATTATTGTCAAATATATACAGTTTGTCTCAAAAAAGAAAATTCTTGCAAATTGTATACAGTATGCCGCAAAAAATTAAAAATTGTTCGATTTTTATTCGTCATTTATATTCTTCCCTCTTTTCTTAAGAAAATATCGTTTATTCCTTAGCCCCATACTTTCCGATAAAAAGAAAATTTTTAAAAAATCCACAAATAACACCGCGAAACTAATGGCACTAAAAATAATCTCAACAATACTGGGCTTGAAAAATTCTTGAGTCCGTATTTTAAAAGTCGACACAAAACACCGGGGCCGGGGTTGAAGCGCTGTTAAATAAAATGTTTACGTGAATCGCCTCGGTCGTTTAAAAATTTGTGGTGGGGGTCTCACAGGAGAAATTTCCCCTTTATCTGAGATACGGTGCACGAAGAAATTGCTCTTAACAGCTGTCTTTTTCTTAGTAATAAGCCGCAAAACGGGATTGCCGCTATAGCTTAAGCTATAGATCAATCCCGTCATTGATCGTATATTGTTTAACTGCATATCTAGTGAGTGTATATGGTAGGTTAGCCAAGAAAAAAAAAATTAAATTTATTGAGAAGCTTGTGTGCATTTCTATTTTTAAGTACAAACAGATTTTTTTAATATGTAAAAAAAAATTAAGCATATAAAATAATTATGTCTAATTAGAAATGGTATATCTAGGTTGAATTAGGTTCTAGATAAAAAAAAATTAATAAACTATGACGAACCAACCCCCAGGTATATTATTTTTTCTTAGCAATTTTTAAGTGTATTTTGTTTCATGTTATTAAGTTTGTTTCAAGGTATAATTCTTTTTACGCCTAAATATTAAGGCCTATAAAACGCTCGTGCGAATCAAGAAGAATAGACGAGACACACAAGATTATGACGTTAACAAGGAATCAGTCAAAAATTTCCTACCAACACCGTCATCGAAGATCTTGTATGCATCTAGCGCCGAGCCACCGACGCCAATAATTTCGACAGACAGTTGAGTTTTACTGCTTTAAAACCCAGTCTATTATCACAAATTAAGATTTTGTGATCCAATAAAATTTTCATAAATGTTCTCAGTAGGTCCTATTTATTTTTCAATTTTTTGGTTTATAAATAATTATGATATATGTTTTATAACAAATATGTTTATTGGGATGAAGTTATTACAGTGTAGTGAAAAAGAGATGGAAACAAACAGATGAATAGTACTTCTTTCATTAGAATACATGAAATTGGGTTTTTACCTCTCGCCCTTCAGATAAGAGAGGTATAGGAATCATGCTAAAAATTGGGTAGTGAGTTTTCAATGGATAAACACGTTTTAGGGTCCCTGGAGTACGATTTTAATATTTTCGCGATGATGTCTGTGTGTTTGTTTGTGTGTTAGTGTGTGTGTTAGTGTGTGTGTGTCTGTGTGTATGTGTGTGTGAACACGATAGAGTCTAAACGGCTGAACCGATTTCGATGAAATTTTATATACATATTTAGGGGAGCAAGGAGACAACCTGTATAGATTTTGGAGTTAATCGGACAACCGGAAGTGACAGTTGCTATAAGTGATGACGTCACTACTAAACAAGATGGCAATAAAGTTTTACACATATATTTTTTATACGTTACAGTTTAATTTCGAATGATTAAAATGTTCAAAAACTTTTGCCATTGTTGCCATATTTATCAAAAAGTTGTTTTTCATATTTTTTTTTTTAAATTGGCAAAATAATGCATTTTTATGAAAAATTACAGGATATAAAAGTTGTAGAACATAAAATTTTCTACATATTTTGTCGTTATCGTTTTTTCGAATTCCTCATAGTTTCGCCGCTAGAGGGCGTGAAAAAAATATATATAGACTTCTGCAACTTTTTTTTAGATTTTGAGACAAAATTATGGATTTTTATGAAAATTTACAAGAAATCAAAATTTTAGAACATAAAATTTTCTACAAATTTTGCCTTTACTTTTTTTTCGAGGTCCGCATAATTTCGCCGCTTATTTTTATTTTAATTTTTAAGCAATTTTTATCTTCTTAAATTATTTTTATTAGATAAATTTTAATAGTAAACATTTGAAAAAAATACTGCTAAATTTGTAATAAAAAACTTTATAATTGTTATTTTCTTCAAATTTTTTTAAAAAAAATGTGGAATTTAAAAAAAAAATGGATCAAAAAAATTTACAATGATTTTAAACTAAATTGAATAAATTTTCCCACTTTTTTTATTTTTCCCCATATTTCTTATTTTTTCCTATTTTCCTTATTTTTTTTCATATTTTTCTCTATTTTTTTTGGTTTATTTAATTTCCCTATTTATCCCTGTCATTTCCTATCTTTTGTCCCTTTTTTTTACGTTTGCCCATTTATTCCCAATTTTCATATTTTTTCCATGTTCATGTTTTTTCCTGGTTTTTACCATTTTGTCCTATCTTTCTTACTTTTCCTGTTTTTACGATTTTTATTCTGTTTTTCTGATTTTTCTTTATTTTTTCCACTTTGCCTATTTTCCCCCATTTTTTATATTTTGTCCTATATTTTCCTTATTTTTTCCATTTATTACCTATTTTTCTCTATTTTTTCTTGTTTTTCTCTGTTTTTTTCCTGTTTTTTTAATTTTTTTTCTATTGTTTCCCATTTTTCCAATTTTTCCCATTTTTTCTATTTTCCCCATATTTCTTATTTTGTATACATTTTCTTATTTTTCCCTTTTTTTATCTTATTTTTCTCTATTTTTTCCCCAGTTTTTTTTCGTTTTCTTAATTTTCCAATTTTTCCCTATCTTTTTTTTTTTTTTTCCAAGTTTGCCTATTCTTCCCAATTTTTTTTATTTTTCCATTTTCCTGTTTTTACCATTTTTTCCTATTTCTCTTAATATTTTATTGTTATTTTCTGTTTTTCTGATTTTTTTATATTTATTCCCATTTTCTGTATTTTTTCCATTTCTTCAATAATTTTTCCGGCTTTTTCCATTTTGCAAATTTTCCCTTATTTTCCCTATTATTTATAAAAAATAAAGAAAATATAATCTTTATTTATTTCTTTTTTTCCCATTTTTCACTGTTTATTTTTTTCTATTTTTTCCTAGTTTTGTTATTTTTCCAGTTTTTCCTATTTTTTCCCATTTTTCCCCATTTTTTTCCAATTTCTCCCATTTTTTTCAATTTTTCCCCATATTTCTCACTCTTGCCTATATTTTTTATTTTCCCCATTTTTTTTCTCCATTTCCTCCCTACTTTTTTTCATTTTTTTAATTTTCCATATTATTTCCCATTTTTTCTACGTTTGCCTATTTTTTCCAAATTTTCTTGTTTTTCAAATTTTTTCCATTTTCCTGTTTTTAAAATTTTTCCCTTTTTACTCACTTTTCCTGTTTTTATACTAATTTATTTTCTGTTTTTCTGATTTTTTATATTTTTTCTCACTTTCTCTATTTTTTCCATTTTGTCTATTGTTCCTTAATTTCCCCATTTTTTATATTTTGGTCCATATTTTCTTTATTTTTTCCATTTTTTTCCTATTTTTTTCTGTTCTTCTTTTATTTTTTCTTATTTTTCTCTGTTTTCCCAATTTTTTCTATTTTTTCCTATTTTTCCCTATTTTTTCCAATTTCTCCCATTTTTTCTATTTTTCCCCATTTTTCTTATTTTTGTCAACATTTTCTTATTTTTCCCAATTTTTTTTCTTATTTTCTCTATTTTTCTACAGAATAACGTTAAAAATATTAAAGATATTAAAATGGGATTTATACCATTCGATGTGCAATATAAAATTCTAAATTTATAATATATTTTAGTTTCTTCGAATCTAACATTGTATTTTTATAACCAAAATAAAAAAAAAATTTAATTTTTTTGTACTTTCGTTTTATGGTATTTTGTTTCACATTTTTAAGTTTTTTTTTCAAGGAATTTTAGAGATAACCAAAACACATTATATTTAATGTGTTGTGTTTATCCAGTTATCTAAGGCAAGTTTTTTTTCCAAAAAAAAACATTCGTCTGTCCGTATCTGTTTCTATAACCGATAAAAAACACTTGAAGTTGAAAAACGATTAATATCCCAATTACTCAGTTCCGGACCGGAAGTTAAAATCATAAAAAAAATTTGAAAATTTTTTTTGCTTAAAATGACTTTTCTCGACATTTTAAGCCATCCACAATACGATTAGGTGGACAAAATTTTCATGTCTGTCAGTCTGTGGGAGGGTTAAAATTTCAAAAAATTCATATCTCCGCCATTGGTAAAAATATCGAAACAGGTAATAAGACTTTTTTTATGTCCTAATTAATATAAAATTAATTCGCTTAAAACTTTTTTCGATTTGACCTTCATGTGTGGAACTGGAGGGGGCTGAAATTACAAAAAAATCATATCAGCAATTTTTGAAAATATTGTAACAGGTTTTTACACTTTTTTTCATATCCTAATTATTATAAAATGAATTTGTATAATATTTTTTTTATCCGACCTCCGGGGGTGAAACTGGAGGGGGTTGAAATATCCAAAAAGTTATATCTCCGCCATTATTAAAAATTTCAAAACAGGTCATAAGAATATTTTTACATTCTAATCATTATAAAATTATTTCGCTAATTTTTACGATTTTTTACGATTTTTTACGATTTTTTACGATTTTTTACGATTTTTTACGATTTTTTACGATTTTTTACGATTTTTTATGATTTTTTACGGTTTTTTACGATTTTTTACGGATTTTTAAATAATTAAGAAATATAGGAAAAAATGGAAAAAATCGTAAAAAATCTTGAAAGTTAAAAAAAATAGGAGAAAACATACTAAAAAATTTAATTTCCGGTTTATAATGATACCTACGTCGTCAGAAAATGCTTGTGCATAGCTATTTTCTCTCTCTTGCTCTCTAAGAAGGTCATCAACCAAAAGGTACCACATCAGTGGGGAGAGTACTCCCCCTTGAAGGCACCACTTGATGGCAACGACTTCCCTTCTTACGTAGAAAGTGCTGAAAATATTCCTGTGCTGAAGCTACCCATCGCGTAATGCTCTGAGCAGCTCCTCACCATTGTTCCTACTATGAATTTATATGAAGCCGAATAAAAGGCCCCTTCTATGTCTAGAAATGCCGCTAGGGCGATTTCTTGACAGTCTACCAATACCTCGTCCCTTATGTATCTGTCAATCATCTTTTCTAAAGTTTTTAGAAAGAATGATGTCAGGCTGATAGTTCTAGACTTCTGCGTAGCTTTCTTTACCTGGTTTGGGTATGAAGACAACTCTTGTAGACCTCCATTTTTCTGGTACATAGCCCAATTCCAGGCTGGCATGGAGTAGTTGTCACAGCGCGCCTTCAAACTCATCTAGTCGCTTCTGAAGAAAGGCTTGGAATATGCCCTCCAGTCCAGCTGTCTTGTATGGCTGAAAACTTCTCAAAGCCCATGCAAGTTTGGTTCTGTTTACAACTTTGTTTGCCAAGGACCAGTTATGCTACTTGGGCCACCATAGTACTGTTCTCTTGACTTTGGTTAAGTAAGCATCCCGGGAAGTGTGAGTTTAGTAACAAGTCTAAAGTCTCCTACACAGTGTAGGCATACTCCCCATTTTCATTTTTTAAAGACGCAATGCATCCTTGTTTTTCCTATTGCAGTATTTTACTTATTCTGGAGCACTCTATGATTCTAATGCTTAGTCACTGAGGATATCCCAACGAATATTAAAGTATCCCTATCTAGTAATATTCTATTCAAGAAATTTAGGATGCTTGATGATTTAGAATCCTCTCCTATCTGATGTGCTCCCAGGGCTGTATTTCTGCATTCTAAGAGAATTTAGGATAAAGTTTATTTTCTTACAAAATATGTATTATTGACCTATTGTGCTCCCTCTTGCAGAGTCTCATAGTTCATTATAATGAATCCTAAAGCTTGGGTAAACGTGAGGATTCTCTAAACTAGGTTTGGTCTTTTCAGATCATCTTGTGCATTTTTTACACTTAAAATGCCTCTTCTGCTTTGCACCAGTGCGTCACAGTCAAATATTAAGCCTCTTGCAGTTTTTTCTGCCATGCCACACATTCTCCAGTTGGTAGTTCCATAATAGAGTCCCATAGTTTGTAATGGCTTATTAGCAGGCCATCTCAGTTGTCGACAATTGAGCTGTAATAGCCTTTTTTACTAGGTTACAAGATGGTTGTTTTATATCTCTTTTTGTATACCTATTACAATGTAATGAATGCCAGTGGTTAATATGCTGGTTGAGCATCCACTGACGAACCAGTCTATATGAAATTCCACATACTCAATCGGGAACCATAAAGATGTAGTCTATTACCTTCCTTGTGAGGTTGTACCTAGTAATTGAAACACCCTGTAGACATATAAACAATAATGTTTTTCAGGCACACTATTTTTTATATCAAGTTCTAATAGTAAATGCGATACCATTTTTAGATACAAATCTGAGGCAATTTTGGAAAAAAATCTGATTTAGAAGCCCAATATTCGAGTCCGTTGATAAGTATAAAAACTTTGCATAATGCAGTTTTTTTAGGAAAATAGAAGACACTGACCTATTGTGCTCTATCTTGCAGAACCTCCTAGTTCATTATACTGAATCCTAAACCTTGAGAAAACGCGAGGATTATCTAAACTAGGTTTGATCTTTTCAGATCATCTTGTGCATTGGTTACACTTAAAATTCTTCTACTGCCTTGCACCAGTGCGCAACAGTCAAATATTAAGTTTCTTCTGCCATACCACACGTTCTCCATTTAGTGGTTCCATGATAGAGTTCCATAGTTTGTAATGGTCTATTAGCAGGCCATCTCAGTTGTCGGCGATTGAACTGTAATAGCCTATTTTCTAGGTTACAAGAAGGTTATTTTTCGTATGCCTATTGCCATGTAATGAGTGCCAGTATGTTGGTTGAGCATAAGAAATTCCACATACTTGTTCGGGTCCCATAAAGGTATCGTCTATTTCCTTCCTTGTGAGGTTATCAGTTGCCTTCTACCCCATTATGCCCAGGCCCAAACAATAGTCACATTGTTGATCCTTGCCAAGGTACTAAGTGATTCCATACAAGTTCGGAATTGAATTGGTGTGATTTGAGTGACTTTATCGCTTCTTAACTGTCCGACGCAATTTAGATGGATTTACCCTTGTATTTTGTGTCTATAATATCGGTTACGCAGACTGAAATAGCTTGAATTTCAGCTTCAAAGGTTTAGACTGATGTGTTTCCTTCCTCTCACTACAGTTTTGGTTTTCGAGCCATCAGTATACCACATAATGCTTCCTTGCATAACCCGAGGGCTCTCATTTCTCCTATTCCTGTCTATTACTCAAGTCGACAGAAAATGGTTTTTCGAAATAGTACTTTGAGGTCATTCTATCAGCGGTCATCTGAAGAATTGGATTATTAACTAAGCTGACAATTCTCCTAATCCTGAAATAGTATTCGAAGCTAGTTTTAACTCTTCCAGTTATAGTAGTATCACAGAAGTACTTTTGCTTGTCTTATCCATTGTAGATTATTCCAATGATTGGATCTTTTTATTTCCACTTATCTTTTTAGTTTTTCCAATATCGTACTGTAAAATCATTTCCCAGAAAGTTGCTGGTTTCAGAAATGTTGGTTCAAACCTTTTCTTTGGTGAATTTATCTCCTATTTGGGTTCTTCACACTCCTGTATATCCCAGAACCAATATAACCACATTGTTCTTGGTTAGATAATTAAATTTCTCGTTAAAGCATTCCTTGATCATCTAGAGCTAATTACATGGAAACTTTGTATTTCCGCTTAGTGGTGATTTTCCCAATCCTTTGAAGTATCTGGTTCCGGGCCCATATACTATTCTTCCAGTTTCTTCTACTGTTCTGGAGCCAGTTTCGTTTAGCCCATAAAAGAGGCATATGCCACATGTATTTGTCTTCAATAGGAAAATAATTATTTCTTCTCAAATCATCCTGCATGTTGTTCTTTTAACAACACTCTCCACTTGTATGTACAGATGTGTGAGGTTCTTTCCGTAGCAGCAATTTGACATGTTCTCATTGCTCCTTATATGCACACATAGGCTGGGATCTGGACTTTTAAGAACTTGGTAGACCAGTTTTTCTACTCCAAGCAACAGTTCCATAATTGATAATTGGTCTCATTCATTGTAGGATTTTTGAGTTACATCCCCAATTTGTTCCCGCACTTCTCTTTTGTGCTTATTTTAGAGAAGTTTATTCTGGTTTCACCTCAATAACACCCCATGCTACATTATTTTCCTCGTGAAGAATCAAGGTTGGTTTTTGTAAAGTCCTACCATTTTTAATCGAGTTAAGCCTCCTTTGAACTTGTTATGATGATTGATGATTGGTCGTCAGCATATCCTTGCCAGGATATATTGAGGTCAGTCAGAGTCAGGACTATTGGGCTTCACATAAGCAGATATGTCACTTCCTCCTGTGAGCATCCCCTAGTGAAAACTAATTGCGACATCTATCTGGAAGATGTTACTTTGTCAGCTCCATGTGGAGTATTGTCAAAAGCCCCATTTTTAGAAATATTCCTAACAGGATTTCCTTATCTGTTAGTTCTTTCTGGATTTCAATGGCACCCGATACAGGATCTCTGTTCTGCTACAAGTATATACAGTTTCTTTGTAGTCCAGCTTTCCTGCTTTTAGAAAAAGGTAACTCTGACTCCAGTTCCAGACTTCTCCGAATGCCACATTATTTTCCTCGTGAAGGCTCAAGGTTGGTTTTGGTAAAGTCCTACCAAGTGGCGCCATTTTTTATCAAGTCTCCTTTGAACTTGTTATGATGATTGATGATAGGTCGTCAGCATATCCTTGCCAGGATTTACCGAGGTCAGTCAGAGTAAGTAGGGCAATTGGGCTTCACATAAGCAGGTATGTCAGTTCCTCCTGTGAGCATCCCCATTGCGACATCCATCTGGAAGTTGTAACCTTGTCAGATCCATGTGGTGTATTGTCAAGAGCCCCATTTCTATAAATATTCCTACCAGGATTAACTTATCTGTTAGTGCTTTCTGGATTTCAGTAGCACCCAATCCAGGATCTCTATTCTGCTATAATTATCTACAGCTTTCGTAGTGTCTCTTTCCTGCTTTTAGAATGAAGGTGACTCTGACTCCAGTTCTAGACTTTTCCGACTAATGCGGATGATTGGACAAGATATCTTCTTACCTTCGTTGAAGCAGGAATAGAAAGATTCCATTGTCTATTGGAGATGTGAATGATTGAACATTTTAGATAAGGTTTATTACCAGTCCAAACTCCATAACATAACACCCATTAATATTTAACCAACAAGTCAATAATCCTTAAGGATTAAATAGAATCATTTTGTTCTGGATTTCTGGTGCTTTATTTGACAATAAATAATAAAATTACTTTGCAATTATTTTAAAGATGATAGATTTAAAGTTGTTTAAAAATTCGTTGTGGCTTTGATTTTCCAATTTAATTAAGTAATAAAAAGACTCGTGATTTACTGACATTGCGTTTAAATTAGTTGCAATGTACCTGAAGTGGTGAAAACTAAAAGTGCTGAATTTGTGCCAGGATGGTTCAGGTCCGGAATCAGTAAAATTGTTCTTCTCTTTACAAAAATATATTTCACTTTGACAAAAGATTTAAAAAAATCGGCTGTGTCACCCCAGAACTTTCCCGGCTCGACCGTAGAGAATAGGATTATTTTAATTACAAAATACTAAGCATTACATTAATTTATGGAACACATTAAAAATAGCGAGCGGATAGTGAATATGTCTACCGAATTGACATTTCAATATTGATAATGACATAAGCTGCGCATGCGGACGTTGTACAATTAGGATCTCCTAAAATCATGTGTGAAAACTATTGGGAATTCGGGAAAAATTTTCATACAATAGTTGTAGGGAATTTTATGCTTTACAACTTTGCACTAAAACATTTTGCACTAAAGAGCATAATTTCCGTCCAATTTAAAAAAAAATGGAAAATCCTAAATCTGTATTTTTCTCGCCATCTAGCGGCGAAACTATGAGGAATTCGATAAAAAGGTAAACATAAAAATTTAACATAATTTTATGCTCTAAAACTTTGTACTACAACATTTTGCACCAAAGTCTATTATTTGTCCTCAAAATCAAGAAAAAAAATGAGGGGGTAATCCCACCCAACTATCCGAACACTCCTAGTAAAGTAATAACAATTATTTTAGTTTTTCTGCATCAAAATACATTTATAAAATTAGTTTTAAAAAATTAAATTTTTTGCATTTTTGACTTTTTATAATTTTGTATTATTTTAAAATTATGAAATCCTTCATACATAATGTACTTTTTGATCCCTTTCGGATGTACTATTTACTTTTTTCATAAATCCCATTTTAATATCTTTAATATTTTTAAAGTTATTCTGTAGCAAAATAGAGAAAATAAGAAAAAAAATTGGGAAAAATAAGAAAAATGGGGAAAAATAGAAAAAAATGGGAGAAATTAGAAAAAATAGGGAAAAATTGGAAAAAATAGAAAAAATTGGGAAAAGAAGAGAAAAATAAGAAAAAATAAAAAAAGAAACAGAAAAAAATGGGAAAAAAATGGAAAAAATAAAGAAAATATGGACCAAAATACAAAAAATGGGGAAATTAAGGAACAATATTCAAAATGGAAAAAATAGAGAAAATGGAAAAAAATATAGAAAATCAGAAAAACAGAAAATAAATTAATAAAAACAGGAAAAGTAAGTAAAAAGGGAAAAATGGTAAAAACAGGAAAATGGAAAAAATATGAAAAATTAGAAAATTGGGAAAAAATAGGCAAACGTAAAAAAAATGGGAAATGATATAAAAAAATAAGAAAATTAAGAAAATGAAAAAAAGTGGGAAGAAAATAGAGAAAAAAAATGGGAAAAATAAAAAATATAGGCAAGAGTGAGAAATATGGGGAAAAATTAAAAAAAATGGGAGAAATTGAAAAAAAAATACTGAAAAATGGGAAAAAATAGGAAAAATAAGAAAACTAGGAAAAAATAGTAAAAAATAGCAAAAAAAATAAAGAAAATATAAGCCAAAATATAAAAAGGGGGAAAATAAGAAAAAATTGGCAAAATGTAAAAACCCGGAAAAATTATTGAAGAAATGGAAAAAAGACAGAAAATGGGATAAAATATAAAAAAACTAGAAAAACAGAAAATAACTATAAAAAGTTAAGAGAAATAGGAAAAAATGGTAAAAACAGGAAAATGGAAAAATAAAAAAAATTGGGAAGAATAGGAAAACGTAGAAAAAAATAATAAATGATAGGGAAAAATAGGAAAATTAAGAAAACGAAAAAAAACTGGGGTAAAAATAGAGAAAAATAAGATAAAAAAAAAGGGAAATATAAGAAAATGTATACAAAATATGGGGAAAAATAGAAAAAAATGGGAAAAATTGGAAAAATGGGAAACAATAGAAAAAAAATTAAAGAAATAGGAAAAAAACAGAGAAAAATAAAAAAAAAATAGAGAGAAATAGGTAAAAAATGGAAAAAATAAGGAAAATATAGTCCAAAATATAAAAAATGGGGAAAATAGGCAAAGTGGAAAAAATAAAGAAAAATTAGAAAAACAGAAAAAAAATCGTAAAAACCAGGAAAAAACAGGAACATGGAAAAAATATGAAAATTGGGAAAAAATGGGCAAACGTAAAAAAAAGGGGCAAAAGATAGGAAATGACAAGGAAAAATAGGGAACTTAAATAAACCAAAAAAAAATGGAGAAAAATATGAAAAAAAATAAGGAAAATAGGAAAAAATAAGAAATATGGGAAAAAATAAAAAAAGTGGGAAAATTTATTCAATTTAGTTTAAAATCATAATAAAATTTCAAATTTTTTTGAACCATTTTTTTTTAAATTCCACAATTTTTTTATTACAAATTTAGCAGTATTTTTTTCAAATGTTTAATATTAAAATTTATCTAAAAAAATTATTTAAGAAGATAAAAATTGCTTAAAAATTAAAATAAAAACTAGCGGCGAAATTATGCGGACCTCGAAAAAAAAGTTAAGGCAAAATTTGTAGAAAATTTTATGTTCTAAAATTTTGATTTCTTGTAAATTTTCGTAAAAATTCATAATTTTGTCTCAAAATCTAAAAAACAATCGCAGAAGTCTATATATATTTTTTTCACGCCCTCTAGCGGCGAAACTATGAGGAATTCGAAAAAACGATAATGATCAAAATATGTAGAAAATTTTATGTTCTACAACTTTTATATTCTGTAATTTTTCATAAAAATGCATAATTTTGAAAATTTTAAAAAAAATATGAAAAACAACTTTTTGATAAATATGGTAACAATGGCAAAAGTTTTTGAAAATTTTAGTCATTCGAAATTAAACTATAACGGATAAAAAATATATATGTAAAACTTTATTGCCATCTTGATTAGTAATGACGTCATCACTTATAGCAACTGTCACTTCCGGTTGTCCGATTAACACCAAAATCTATACAGGTCGTCTCCTTGCTACTCTAAATATGTATATAAAATTTCATCTAAATCGGTTGAGCCGTTTAGACGCTATCGTGTTCACATACACACACACGCCCACACACACACACATACAGATAGACATCATGCTAAAAATGGTATAAACAGATTCAGGTGACCTCAAAACGTAAAGATCCGTTAAAATCTGGGCACAGCCAAAAAATCATGATCGCAATACTTTCCTTCTATACAACTCTGTTGTTCGGAAAGTAACTAGAGAAAATATACATGCACATTTTTTACGCGCCCTCTAGTGGCGCACCATTGGAAATTTTGGAAAAAGCTTGAGACAAAAATTGTAGGTAATTTTATGTTCTAAAACTTTGTACTACAATATTTTGCACTAAAAGGTATTGTTTGTCCTTAAAATTTAAATAAAGCAAAAAAATGTTACATGTATATTTAACCAATGTCGGTCTTGAGGACCTTCCACTGTACCAATTTAAACCAAAAACTAATAGTCGCATTCTAGGCACACACCGACCCTCCATACCAAATTTCAGCTTGATTGGTCAAACGGTTCGGCAGTTATCGTGGTAGATTACACACAGACAGACCATGCGCTGGAAATGGTTTCAATCTTCTTGGGGGACCTCAAAATGGATATTTCCATCGATATCTCGATTTTTTTTTTGCTCGTTCACCTTACTTTCCCTTTGATCGGCCCGGGAAAGTAAAAATATATTAGGAAATTGTAAAATTTGCTAAATTTTTTTAATTACAGTATAATGGAATAAAAACTTTAAAAGTATAATTCCATTTCTCGAGTTTCTCTGGTGGATCAGTTTGGAAAAATGTCAGTTGTCACATTTACAGACATTTTATTAAGGGCGCCATCCATTTTTTTTTGTAAGAGGAAAACTAAATGACACCGATTAACTATTAGTACATTCATATTCAGATTTTAATTATAAATAAATATTTACTTTTGTTATTATTTAATGGCCTAATTATATAACTCATTAACTCAATTAAACGAATTGAAATAAATAAGATTTTTTTTTTGATAAAAGTGTGCTTGATCCGTCCCTATATATGCTCTAACACTAATTAAAACGGTTGGAATGCGAGTTAGTCAACGGTGAAAACAAATATCGCGTCTAGAAGGAAATTCTGGTTCATTAATTTTTGCTAGAAATAAACTTTCACAAACCGAAAATATGATAAAAGCAAAACGGACAAGACTTTTAACATTATGTACGCGTAAAATATTCAATACGTTTTCATTTAAAATATTTCACTAGTCGTTACGTAATCACTTATTTTAATTTTGAATTTGTATGGTATATTTATATTAAAATATTTTTTTTGTGAAATAATAAATAGTCTGAAACATTTGAAAAAACGTTAATAAGGTGTCAGAAAACTTCTATTAGAAATACGAAAACCAATGGTAAATGTCACAAATACCAAACAAGATGTTAGAAATATTTAAGAGAAAACGTCGAAACAAACGTAAAAAAAACCCGTCGAAAAATGACGAGAAACGACGAAAAACGTCAAAAACGTCGAAAAAACGTCATTTTCGTTGTAAGCGACCAGGTGGCTGCGGGTTCGCTTGAGTTCAAGGCCAATCTGGGGGAAAATCTAGTAACTTTTCTAGGGAGATTGATCTGAAGGGGGACACTTATGATTATTATCAAGAACGTAACAGACCACGTTAAAAATTGACAAAACATCAATAAAGTGTCACGCTTAGAATCGGTTTATAATCATAAATCTCGTCCGCCATCTTGGAGTCTCCACATTGATTTTATTAACTTTGACAAACAATTCATAATCTCTGACTCAAAAAACCCCCGTATACGAATTATGAATAGAAGCAGTCAATAATCACAAATATCGTCAGACATCTTGAAACCGCCATTTTAAATTTATTAATTTTGGCAAAAAATCATAATTCGCAACGGCAAAAAATCCACATACAAATTTTAAATAGAATCTAATCATTATGATAAATGTTGTCCGCCATTTTGTAACCACCATATTGGATTTATTATTTTTGATAAAACATTCATAATCTCTTAACCCATCAAAACCCCAGATAACAAGTTTGAATAGAATCTAATCATACTGGTAAATTTCGTCCGCCATTTTGGAACCGCCATATTGGAATTACTAATTTTAATAAAAAATTTATAATCTCTGACCCAAAAAAACCCAGATACCATCGTCTGCCATCTTGGAGCCGCCATATTGATTTCATTCATTTTGATAAAAAAATCATAATCTCCGACCATAAAAAAAATCACACATAACGATTTTGAATATAATCTGACAATAATCATAAATCTCGCTGCCATCTTGGAACCGCCATATTGATTTCATTAATTTTAACAAAAAATTCATAACCTACAACTCTAAAAACCCCACATACAAATTTTGAATAGAATCATAATCATAAATCTCGTCCACCATCTTTGAGTCGCCATATTGATTTTTCCATATTGGAGCCGCCATATTGATTTTATTGATTTTGACAACAAATTCATAATTTCCAACTTAAAAAACGCAAATTTAACGATTAATGAAAAACATAAAATATTAAAAAATTAACGATTAATAGAAAACAAAATAATGGGAACTTAACAATTAATAGAAAACATAGAATATAATAGAATATAATCGCGTGAAAATGGCATAACGTTTTTTCGTTACGTGTCGATTTCTGCCAATTAACTACTACTGTAAACCGCATTAAGGAAGCTCAAAAATAATCTGTTCTTTCCATATAAATGAGAAATCTTATAATAGTACTAAACTTCTTTATTAGTTACACTTATTGTGGTTTATTCATTTTTTTAGTTCTTTTTTGTTGTTTCAGCTCAGAAATACAAATAAATTAAATTTTGTATTACCAGTTACCAAAACAGTATTATTTATTTTTAGTAATACAAACATATAATATTTTCATTTAACTTCCATCGAAGGCGAATTATTTAACTTTTGTGCAAATAAGACAATATTTTAAAATTTAAAAATAATAAAATTTCCAAATAAAAGAGGGCGATAACGGGCTACGAAAACAATCACAATTCAAATAAACTCATATAGCCATCATTCCCGGAATTGACATAAAATTCAATTACCTCCCAAACACAATATTTTTCCCTCATAAGTATGTCACCAAAACCGATCTGTAGCTGTCAGAGTAAGCGAGTCATCCCTCGCGAATATCGAAAATCACCCTTATACCGGAATTCGAAGCTGCACTTTCCCTTCGAACGAGCATATCCGGTCGGGGAGTCCCACGGGGAGCAGCGACTCCGCTAATTGTCCCCCCCCCCTCTCCAACTAAAACCCTCTCCCGAGGGAGACGATTTTACTGGCATGTGTTTGGCTTCAAGTTTCTAATTCTTCGGATCGGGGATAGCTCAGGATTTGAGAGAATCATGGACGGTGCTTTAATATTTTTAAATAAAATTTTTAATTTATCAATTTATATATATTAATCGCTCTTTTATACAGAAAAATTAACAGAACTAAAATTTTACAATAAAAATTGTTAATACTATATTTTTGTTACGTGTTAGTTTTTTTCATACTTAGTCAAGCTACAAGATTTTATATAAAATTTCCAGTAAGTCTTTCTGTCTGTCTGTCTGTCTGTCTGTCTTTCTGTCCGTCTGTCTGTCTGTCTGTCTGTCTGTCTGTCTGTCTGTCTGTCTGTCTGTCTGTCTGTCTGTCTGTCTGTCATTCTGTGTGTATTCTTCCACGATAGAGGCCACACGTTTAATCCTATTGAGCTGAAATTTGGGTTACCCGTCAGAAGAACCCATGAGTTTTTGTACGACATCTGTCAAACAGAAGTGTCACTATCAAAAAATGACAGATGCAATATGTCACGGAATTTGACTTGCAATATGT
Source organism: Neocrepidodera transversa (assembly GCA_963243735.1). Classification (NCBI taxonomy): domain Eukaryota; kingdom Metazoa; phylum Arthropoda; class Insecta; order Coleoptera; family Chrysomelidae; genus Neocrepidodera; species Neocrepidodera transversa. The sequence continues at coordinate 18,909,597 of OY725352.1, read as the reverse complement.
CATTTGAAAAACTCTATTCAGAACAATCAAAATTATTGCTCCCACTGTCACCTGTCAAAAATAAAAAAATGTCAAAAGTTGAAACTTGCAACATTAAATAGCTGAAAAAGTATTAACCCGATTGAGCTGAAATTTGGTATAGGGGTTTGGGTTACCTGTCGGAAGAATTCTTTAGTTTTTGTACGACATCTGTTAAACGTATTTTTTACGATTTTTGTCGATGTTTATCGATTTTTATCGATTTTGTCAATTTTACTCGATTGTTTTTAATTATTTTACTTTGTCAGTTTGTTCCGAATTTTTATTATATTTTTCCAGTTCTTTTTTCGGTTTTTTTTTTTCTAGAAAAACTATTCAAAACAGTCTAAATTATTTCTCCAACTGTCACCTGTCAAAAATAAAAAATTTCAAAATTTAAAACTTGACATTAAATATCTGAAAAAGTTTTAGAGCGATTTTTTCACTATTTTTCCCGATTTTCTCCTCACAATTTTTCCCAATATTTAACTATTTTTCCAGATTTTTACCCATTTTCATTATTTTTCCCAACTTTTTAGAATTCTTCCCAATTTTTCCTGGTTTTTTATATTTATCCCAATTTTTCACTATTTATCCAGACTGTCCCCAATTTTTCACATTTTCTTAATTGTATCAAAATTTTTCACTATTTTTGTAGTTTTTCCCTATTCTCCCCAATTTTCATGTTTATTTATATTTTTTCATTTTTTTTTTAATTTCCCACCTATTTTTTCCAAAATTCTCCTATTTTTCCACATTTTTCCAGATTTTCCCCAATTTTAACCTGTTTTTAATATTTTTTTTAATTTATTTGTTTTTCGAAATTTTCCACAATTTTTCTAGATTTTCCCCTATTTTTCTTATTTTTTATATTTATTCAAATTTTTCTTTCTAGATTTTTTCCCATTCTTTCCGATTTTCCCAGATTTTACACTATTTTCCACTATTTTTCCGGATTTTTACTTGTTTTTCCAATTTTTTGTATTTTTTTAATTTTACACTTTTTTTCAGAGTTTTCGCTAGTTTACATTGTTTTTCTCGATTTTTTGCCTATTTTTTCAGATTTCCTCATAGTTTTCACTAATTTCCACTAATTTTCCCAATTTTTGTCATGTTTTCGTATTTATTTAAATGTATCCCAATTTTTTCCAAATTTTCCACAATTGTTCACTTTCGCAATATTTCACTATTTTTCCAGATTTTTCCCTATTCTTCACTATTTTTTTACATTTTTTCACCATTTGTCAAGATTTTCCCCTATTTTTTACTATTTTCTCCTATTTATACCAATGTTTAACTATTTCCAGATTTTTCCCTTTTTTTCATTATGTTTCCCAATTTTTTAGAATTATTTCTAATCTTTCCTGTTTTTTAATATTTATCCCAATTTTTCATATTTTTTTAAATGTATCCAAATTTTTCACTATTTTTCTAATTTTCACCCATTCTCCCTAATTTTCAAATTTATTTACATTTTTTCCCAATTTTTTTATATTTCCCACTTATTTTTTCCGAAATTCTCCTATTTTTCCACATTTTTCCAGATTTTCCCCAATTTTAATCTATTTTATTATTTTTTTTTAATTTATCTGTTTTTCGAAATTTTTCCCAATTTTTCATTATTTTTCCAGATTTTCCCTTATTTTTCTTATTTTTTTATATTCATTCAAATTTTTCACTATTTTTAAAGATTTTCCCCTATTTCTAGCTATTTCCTCTTTTTCTACATCTTTCCAGATTTTTCCCCATTTTTCACAATATTTTGATTTTTTTTAAATTTATCCCAATTTTACACTGTTCTTCTATAGTTTTCCCTAGTTTTCATTATTTTTCTCCATTTTTACCAATTTTTCACTAATTTCCACAAATTTTTCCAATTTTTGTCATTTTTCGTATTTATTTACCAATTTTTTCAGGTTCTCCACAATTGTTCACTTTCCCAATATTTCACTATTTTTTCCGATTTTTCCCTATTCTTCACTATTTTTCCACATTTTTCCACCGTTTGTCAAGATTTTCCTCCTATTTTTCACTATTTCCCCTCTTTTTTAACTGTTTTTCAAGATTTTTCCCTTTTTTTATTATTTTCCCAATTTTTCACTATATTTCCCAATTTCTTCTAATTCTTTACTATTTTCCAGGTTTTGTTCTATTTTTCCTGATTTACCCCAATTTTTCTTAATTGTTATGTCTCTACAAAATTTTTAATATTGTTCCCTACTTTTCCTTATTTCTGCCAATTTTTTACTGGTTTTCTCGATTTTCCCTATTTTTCCAATTTTTCACAATGTTTCGCCATTTTTCCAGATTTTCTTTTATTTCCACCTATTTGTCCCCATTTTTCTCTATTTTGTCCCTATTTTTCATGATTTTTTTTTTAAATTTTCCCAAATTTTTCCTATTTTTCCCATCTTTCCATCTTTTTTTTTCACAATTTTTCCAGATTCTATCCTATTTTTCAATATGTTTCCGTATTTTTCATTATTTCCCCCTATTTTTCCAGATTTTTCCCTGTTTTCACTATTTTTCTCTATTTCTTCCCTATCTTTCTTTAGTTTTCCTTATTTTTCCCTATTTTACCTCTCTTTTTCATTATTTTTCCTTATTTTCCCTCCAATTTTGATTATTAGGTAGATTTCCATATATGGAATCTACGTAATCGATTCAATGACGGGACCCAGAACTGGGAATAGGGGCGCTACGCCGTTTATGACCTTCTGAATAAGAATCAGTAAAAAAAAAAATTTTATCGGTATATATATATATGTATGTATATATGTGTAGACATTCTGTTCCGGCACGATAGAGGTCGCCATTTTTGTCCAATCGACACCAAATTTGGTACAAAAATTCTTTGGGGCAGTAATTCATTGCGTATTGAAAATGGGCATTCTACCCCTAAGGGGGTGAGAATTGCAGGGGGTTGAAATTTCAAAAAAATCAGATCTCCGCCATTTTTGAAAATATTAAAAAAGACCATTTGACTTTTTTTTATGCTCTGATTATTATGAAATTAAATTATCTGAAACTTTTTTTCATCCGACCCACGGGGATGGAACTGGAGGGGGTTGAAATTTCAAAAAAATCATATCTCCGCTATTTTCAAAAATATAGAAACAGGTCACAAGACTTTTTTCATGTCCTAATTATTATAAAATTTATTTGTTTGAAACTTTTTTCGATCTGACCATATAGTGGAGTGGGGAAGGATGCTCAAATTTAAACAGTAGAAATCTACCTCCCCTGTCGACCCTACCGACAGGCATTTTTTTTAAATTTTTTTCGCTTTTTTCAATGTGTTTCTTAATTTTCCTCAATTTTTCCAGTTTTTCACTATTTTTCCAGATTTTTACCTTTTTCGTTATTTTTCCCAACTTTTTAGTATTTATCCCAATTTTTCCTGATTTTTAGTATTTAGGTATTCCTGGATACTCGTCGGGAAAATTTTGAGGCGACACAACCGATTTTTTTATCGAAGTTTTATGCAATTATTTTAGATAAAATATTTTTTTTTGTTTACGCCACTGTTTATTGGTTAAGATCGAGAGAGGGCTAATTTATCGGTTGTACGCGCGGTCATTATTTTTGGATTATCCTGTATTCATTAAGGCTAATTGGTTGTTATTAGCTGGTAGCCCAAGTGCCATAAGTTCTAATCAAAAAGCCAATTGCTTTTTGGGGAACTTTTAATCAACGGATTTATGTCTGTTGCCAGACATTTAACGGAATTAGACAATTTTTTTTGACATTAATTCAAACAAAAAATGGTTGAAGATGGTCCTATAAAGTCGAAACGTTGTATAAAAAAAATTAGTTATACTATCTTAAGCGATATTTATTCTATTAGCTTTTTTCCTATTTAACCAACCTTGTATCTATAACGGTTTACGAAATCCCAATTAAATTTTTGCCACCCTGTATACGTAAAGAATATTTAAAAATTCAAAAATACTTATTTAAATTAAAATTTAAGCAGTGTCGTACAAAATAGCGGGTAAGTTGAAAGTTGTACCACCCATTTTAAAAATATTGTCGATTCTACAGGGTGTTTTATATGTGGCTATATAAACTTATATTTTTTTTAAATGGAACTCCCTGTATTTTGTTGCAAAAAAAAAATAATTTCCACGTTCAAGGACAAAACTTAAATTAGGGAATAATTATTTTAATTTATTATGTTTTATGTTTTTTTTTTCTATTTTTCTGTTTTTTTTTGTCTGATCTTTATTTATTTTTTCTGAATTTTCTCGATTTAATTTTTATTTTTGGATTTTCTGTTTTTCTTTCTATTGTTTTCTATTTTTTTTCTCATTTTTTCTCATTTTTCTGATTTTTTATTATTTGCCATTTGTTGAGATTTTGTTTCGATTTTTTGCGATTAATTTCAATGGTTTTAAATTTTTCCATTGATTTTAATGGTTACAGCTGTTTCCGGTTGTTCTTCGGTTTTTTTGACTTATTTTGCGATTTTTCTTGTTTTTTTTTCATTCTTTTGTTTTTCAGTTTTTTTTGTTTTTTTCTGAATTTTTTCGTTTTTTTCTCATTTTTCTGATTTTTTGTTTTTCTGTTATTTTTTATTGATTTTTTCTAATTTTTCCCCATTGTTCTATTTTTCTTTTCTATTTTTTTCTTTTTTCTAATTTATTTCTCATTTTTTCCTATTCTTCTGATTTTTTGCGATTATTTGCCATTTGTTGGGATTCGTTTCGATTTTTTTGCTATTTTTTGCGATATATTTTCATAGTTTCTTATTTTTTTATTCACTGAATTTTTGTGATTACTTGCGATTTTTTTGACATTTTTTTTGGGATTTTGTTGCGGTTTTTTTGAAATTTTTTGCGATTGTTTTGCGATTTTTTGTGATATTTTTCAATTTCTTGCGGATTTGTTTTTTTATTTTTAGTTTCTTTCGTATTTTACATTTTTTCCCAATATTATCTGATTTTCTCTTGTTTTTTGCTTCTTTTATTTTTCCGACTTTACTGATTTTTTCTGATTTTTTTCTGTTTTTTTCGATTCTTCTAATTTTTTCTCATTTTTATGATTTTTTCTTTTTCTGTTTTTTTTTCAATTTTCTGATTTTTTTCTCATTGTTCTGTTTTTGTTTTAATTATTTTTTTTGTTTTCCAATTCTTTCTCATTTTTCCCTATTCCTTTGATTTTTTCGATTTGTCCGTTTTTTCGGTTTTTTTTAATCATTTTTTTGTTGTTTTTTGATTTTTTTCAAATTTTTTTAGGTTTTTTTTTTCATTTTTTCTTATTCTTATTATTCTCATTTTTCGATTTTTCAATTAAAAATTGTTCGTGGAGTATAAAGTTTGATGCAAATCGGATGTATTATAGTAACTAAAATTCTGGCGTCATTTTCATTAACTTTAGATTTTCAAAAAGGTATTGGAAATTTCAAAAATATATTAAAAAAAAATTCAAAAAACAAATTTATTCAAGAATTTCAAAAATGTATTAAAAATTTAAAAAACCTTTGAAATATTTAAAACTTTTAAAAAACGACAAAAATCACAAAGAAAAATATTCAAAAATAGTAGAAACTTTCGATTTTTATTGGTGTCATTTCAAAATTTCAACTTTTTAAAAAATTAAAAAAAAAAAAGAAAATGTCAAGAAATTCAAAATTGTCAAAAATATATCGAAAACAAAAATAGTCATAAATTAAAAAATAAAAAACATTAAAAAATTCTGATGGATTTAACATATTCAAAAATAAAAAAAAAATAAGTTAAAACGCCAAAAAACTCAAAATTTTCGATAATTTCAAAAATTTATCGAAAATTTGAAAAATACATTAAAACATTCAAAAACATTAAAAAATTATTAGAAAATTGCAAATACTACAAAAAAATTTAATGAATTTCAAAAATATATTAAAAATTTAAAAATCATTAGAAAATTTAAAAATTTTAAAAAAACAACAAAATTTTCATAAAACAATAAAAAATTATTCAAAAATAGTTTAAACTTTCGATTTTTATTGATATCATTTCGTAATTTCAAAATTTAAAAAAACAAAATAAATGAAAATGTAAAGAAATTCAAAATTGTCAAAAATATATCGAAAATTTCAAAAATATGTCATAAATAAAAAAAAAAAAAACATTAAATTGTTCGAAAATTGCAAAATTTTTAAAATTCTGAAGGTTTTAAAAATTTCAAAAATTAAAAAATAAATAAATTAAAACGACAAGAAACTCAAAAATTTCGATAAAGTCAAAAATACATCCAAAATTTCTAAAATATATTAAAAAATTCAAAAACATTAAAAAAATTATTAGAAAATTCCAAATACTACAAAAAAATTTAAAGAATTTCAAAAATATATTAAAAATTTAAAAATCATCAGAAAATTTAAAAACTTTTTAAAAATACAACAAAATTTTCATAAAACAATAAAAAATTATTCAAAAATAGTTTAAACTTTCGATTTTTATTGATATCATTTCGTAATTTCAAAATTTAAAAAAACAAAATAAATGAAAATGTAAAGAAATTCAAAATTGTCAAAAATATATCGAAAATTTCAAAAATATGTCATAAATAAAAAAAAAAAAAAACATTAAATTGTTCGAAAATTGCAAAATTTTTAAAAATTCTGAAGGTTTTAAAAATTTCAAAAATTAAAAAATAAATAAATTAAAACGACAAGAAACTCAAAAATTTCGATAAAGTCAAAAATACATCCAAAATTTCTAAAATATATTAAAAAATTCAAAAACATTAAAAAAATTATTAGAAAATTCCAAATACTACAAAAAAATTTAAAGAATTTCAAAAATATATTAAAAATTTAAAAATCATCAGAAAATTTAAAAACTTTTTAAAAATACAACAAAATTTTCATAAAACAATAAAAAATTATTCAAAAATAGTTTAAACTTTCGATTTTTATTGATATCATTTCGTAATTTCAAAATTTAAAAAAACAAAATAAATGAAAATGTAAAGAAATTCAAAATTGTCAAAAATATATCGAAAATTTCAAAAATATGTCATAAATAAAAAAAAAAAAAACATTAAATTGTTCGAAAATTGCAAAATTTTTAAAAATTCTGAAGGTTTTAAAAATTTCAAAAATTAAAAAATAAATAAATTAAAACGACAAGAAACTCAAAAATTTCGATAAAGTCAAAAATACATCCAAAATTTCTAAAATATATTAAAAAATTCAAAAACATTAAAAAAATTATTAGAAAATTCCAAATACTACAAAAAAATTTAAAGAATTTCAAAAATATATAAAAAATTTAAAAATCATTAGAAAAGTTAAAAACTTTTTAAAAACACAACAAAATTTTCAAAAAAACAAAAAAATAATTTAAACCTTCGATTTTTTTTGCGTCACAAAAAAAAATTAAGTATCTAGCGACCATATTTCCTTTAAAATTAATGCGTTACTTTTAAATTAATACTTAGTCCTATACTGAAAAAAACTAAAAATCTAATATATTTTTTATTTGTAATAAATAAATCTTATATATTTTTAATTTGATTCTATTAAAAATTTGATTTTCATAAGATCCCAATCTACTTTTCTCCACTCTTTCTTTTTTCGCTTTCCATTTACCTAAATCTCAACAAACATAGAATTAAATGCAAAATTTCGGAAATGGTCCGTACGTGCCCAACTGCAAAACATCGAAACGAACAGATACAGTTAACGGAGCAAAGAGGGGGAGGGGGAGGTAAAAGGGGTGGTAAGGAGAGTCAGTTTTATGTGCGGAACCGTACTGGAATACATAATGTCCTTCCAAATATGGTGTCGGTGTATCGGGAAAGGGTGGCTACAGCTTTTTACTGCCACTTTAATAACAGGGTGGATGTAAATATTGATTTTATTTTTATTTAGTGTTAGAAAATTTTAGGTTGGTAGTATAAGTTTATAGTAAATTAAGTAACTATACTGACTATTTCGTTTTAATGTTTTTAGTAAATTTACGCTTCTAGGATTCTGAGAGAAAAAATTGAATGTAGTAATGATATTTGCCATTGTTGCCAGATTGTGTAAGGAAATAGACATTTTTTTAAAAATAATTACATTCGGATTGTTCTTTTGACCGCATACCGGCTCGGAGTATACATTAATGAAATAAGAAGAAAATACGAAATAGAGATCAATAAAGGACTCAGAGATAATTGCAACCAGCAAAAATGGGATAAGATAGAAATTGAAATAGAAGAAGCGAATAAAACAAATTTGCCGAAGAAGAAGATTTGAGGAAAAGTGTAAAAAATTAGAGGAACAGAAAAAGTAAAACAAAACAACTGTTATATTAAGAAAACAAGTACAAAAAATTGATTAAAAATCTAAAAGAAGTTTGCAGACGAAAGAAAAGTGAAGCGGTGGAAGAGGAACTAAAAAATGTAGAAAAAAACCTTCAAAAACTCCTCTATTTTTTACTATTTTTCAATTTTTCTATAGTTATATCTAATTTTTCTATTTTAACTATCGTTTTCTAATTTTTTCTTGTTTTTCCTATTTTTCAATGATTTTCCCTATTTTTTCTGAATTTTCACTGTTTTTTATTATTTTTTCCTCCTTTTCCCTATTTGTCTGTTTTTTTCAATTTTTACTATTTTTTACTATTTTCCAATTTTTCTCTATTTATATCTAATTTTTCTGTTCTAACTATCGTTTTATAATTTTTTCTTGTTTTTCCTATTTTTTATTTATTTTACTTTCCCAAATCACCTTCGAAAAGAGAAAGTATTGTAAACGAACCAAAAAAAATTTCGAAAGAAAGATGGAAATATGCCATTTTAAGGTCACCTGAGATGATTAAGACAATTTCCCGATGGAAGTTTGTCTGTCTGTCTGTCTGTCGGTCTGTCTGTGTGTATTCTTCCTCGATAGAGGCCACACGTTTAATCCGATTGAGCTGAAATTTGGTATATCGGTTCTGGCTACCTGTCGGAGGAAGAACTCACTAGTTCTTGTACGACATCTGTCAAAAGAAAATGTCCCTATCAAAAAATGCCAGATGCAATATATCACAAAATTTGACTTGCAATATGTCATTTGAAAGCCCTTGAAAAACTCTATTCAGAATAGTTAAAATTATTTCTCCAACTGTCACCTGTCAAACATAAAAAATGTCAAAATTTGAATCTTCAATATTAAATATCTGAAAAAGTATTCGTGGATATTCGTCGGGAAAGTTTTGGGACGACACAACTGATTTTTTTTCTATTTGCCCCTATTTTTACTCATTTTTCCCTATTTTACTTATTTTTTCCTATTTTTCCTATTTCTTTCTGTTTTTCATTATTTTTTCCTGTTTATCCCTATTATTTCTTTTTATTTCTAATTTTTGTCTTGTTTTTTCCTATTTTTTTCAGTTATTTCCTATTTTTCCCTATACATTCCATTTTCCTATTTCTTTCTATATTGTTTCCTGTTTTCCATTATTTTATCCTGTTTTTATTAATTTTTTCTATTTGCCCCTATTTTTACTTATTTTCTCTATTTTACCCATTTTTCCTCATTATTTTTTATTTTTCCATCCTGTTTTTTATTATTTTTTTCCTATTTTCCCCATTTATTTCTATTATTTTTCCCATTATTTCCATTTATCCTATTTCATTTTATAATTTTTTCAGTTTTTCATTATTTTATCCCATTTTTATTTATTTTTTTGTATTTGCCCCTATTTTCACTTATTTTTCCCTATTTTACCCATTTTTTTTCTATTTGTCCTCAATTTTCCTCATTTTTTTATTTTTTCTATTTCTTACTCTTTTCCATTATTTTTTTCCTGTTTCCCCATTTATCACTAATATTTTTTTTATTTCTGATTTTTGTCTGTTTTTTCCTATTTTTTTCGATTATTACCTATTTTTTCCTATATTTTCCATTTTCCTATTTATTTCTATATTTTTTCCTGTTTTCTATTATTTTATCCTATTTTTATTTATTTTTTTCTATTTGCCCCTATTTTTACTTATTTTTCCCTATTTTACCCATTTTTTCCTATTTTTCCTCAATTTTCCTCATTTTTTATTATTATTTCTATTTCTTACTGTTTTTCAATATTTTTTTTTCCTAATTTTTCCTTATTTTCCCTATTTCTTCCTGGTTTTATTATTTTTTCTTGTTTTCAACAGTTATCCCTATTATTTCTTTTTATTTCTGATTTTTATCTGCTTTTTCCTATTTTTTTCGATTATCTCCTATCTTTTCCCATATTTTCCATTTTTCCTATTTATTTCTATATTTTTTCCTGTTTTCCATTATTTTATCCTATTTTTACTTATTTTTTCCTATTTTACCCATTTTTTCTATTTTTCCTCAATTTTCCTCATTTTTTTTATTTTTCCTATTTCTTCCTGTTTTTTTATTATTATTTTCCTATTTTCCCCATTAATCCCTATTATTATTTTTATTTCTAATTTTTGTGTTTTTTCCTATTTATTTTCAATTATTTCCTATTTTTCCCCATATTTTCCATTTCATTTCCCCATATTTTCTATTTTTTATATTTATTTCCATATTTTTTTCCTATTTTCCATTATTTTATCCTATTTTTCTTATTTTTATCAATTTGCCTCCATTTTTACTTATTTTTCCCCATATTTTTCCTCAATTTTCCCCATTTTTTTATTTTCCTATTTCTTTCTGCTTTTCATTATTTTTTCCTGTGTTCCCCATTTATCCCTATTTCTTTTTATTTCTAATTTTTATCTGTTTCTTACTATTTTTTTCAATTATTTCCTATTTTTCCAGATTTTTTCTTTTCGTTACAATTTTCAGATTTTATCCATCTTTTTCTAATTTTTTGCCATTTTTCACAAATTTTTCCCCTGTTTTCTATACTTTTCGTTATTTTCTCCATTTTTCTTAGTTTATTTTATTTTTCCTGTTCCATTATTTTATTCAATTTTTCTTATTTTTTTGTATTTGTCCCTATTTGCACTTATTTCTCCCCACTCCATTATTCGTATTTCATCATATTTTTTCTGTTTTTCGTTATTTTTTTCAATTTTTCCCCCCTATTATTTTCAATTTACCATTTTCTCTTTATTTTCCGATATATTTCCCTATTTCCACTATTTTCCCATTTGTTTCCCTTTTTATTTTTTTCTCTAATTTTTCCCAATTTTTCCCTCTTTTTTGCTTCATGAATTAATGTAAGACTCTTGGTATTTTGGAATTAAAATAATCATATTCTCCACATCCGAGCCGGAAAAGTTCTAAAGTAACACAGCCGACTTTTTCCTATTTATTCATTATATTTCTGTTTTTGATTTTTTTCAATTTTTCCCTATTTTTCTGAATTTATCCCTATTATTCTCTATTTTACTTTTTTTTCCCAATTTTTTTTTTTTCATGATTTCCCTATTTTTCCCAATTTTCCTTATTTTCCCGTATGTTTCCCCATTTAACCTATTTTTTCCTATTCTTTCCAACTTATCACTATTTTTCCTATTTTTTTCCTAATTTCCATATTTTTCACTATTTTCCCCCTAATTTTCTGTATTATTCTCTATTTTTCAATATTTTTTGTATTTTTGTTTGTATTTTTCCAATTTTTTTCCTATTTTTTCCCTATTTTTTTCCTATTTTTGTCATTTTATTTGTTTCCTATTTTTCATTACCTCTTCTTCTTCTTTATTTTTTCCTATTTGTCCGTATTTGTTCCTATTTGTTCCTATTTTTCCCTATTTTACCCTATTTCCTTTATTTTTCCCTATTATTCCCTATTTGTTCTTATTTCTCGCTATTTTTCTTATTTTTTTTTCCCATTTTTTTCCTAAACAATCAAATGAGAGAAAATATGTCAATCAGTCAGGACTTTATCATTTATTATAAATTCAATCTAAATATTTTCCCATTTTTTCTTAAATTCAGATCTTAATAATATTTGCCATTGTTGCCAGATTGTGTAAAGAAATTCTAAAAATAATTATATCTGACCGCATACCGGCTCGAAGTTTACATTAATAAGAACCGAAGCAAAAACCTACGCAAGTTTTAAATAGGGACAAAACGTAATTAGGCGATGCGCGGTTGTTTCGAGTAATGCTTAGCCGCATGTCAAAAGCAGCCTTCTATGATGTCATTTCTACTTGAAAGTCATTTGTTATTTATTTTTTTTTTTGTTTGGAGTGTATAACTCTCGAGATTTTCGCTTTTTAAGGATGAGACATCTAAACACGGAATAAATTGTCTGACACTTGAGTTGAAAACGTTGAATCAAGTAGCCAGGATAAACAAAAACAGTTTTTGTGAATAAGTACAATGTAGTTATAAGTAGAGAGCTGTGATGGTATATGTTTATTATTTTTAAAAGCGAGAATTGTATTACTGTATAAACATCCTGATAAAGTTGCAATTTAAAACCCACAATATGTCTATATAATACAAAAAATATACCACCCTGTATATAATTATTATATGACATTCCAATCGAGTAACGTAAAATTTAAATTCATAATTTAGAATGTAGCTGGACCCCTCGCGGAGGTAAAACAATATCGAATCTACATATTTGCCGAAAGACCCTTTTTGCTTTCAAACGATTCCACCATGTGCAGGTATTGAGGGAGTGAATACATACAGGGTGATTTTTAAAATATTTATATAACTTGAAATTTAATAGAGAAAAATCCTTTTTGAAAATTTTAAAATTGTTGATTTTATTTTTAATTTATCCCTTAAGCCTGTTAATATTAAATTATTGGGGTCATTTAACCCTTAGCATATTCATATTTAGATTTATTACCCCTTAAACCTACCAATATCTAAATATTTGAGCCCTTTACTCCTTAAGCCTGCACATGTAAAAATATGTAACCCCCTTACCTATCCTTGTATAAATATTTGTACTTACGTTAGTCAATTTAAAAATATTTGGGCCCTTTAACCTTTAATTTTGTTGTTTTTTAATTTGGGCCTTTTACCCATTGAGCCTGCCCATTTAACAAAATATTTGAGTCCATTAACATTTTGATCCTGATCCCCTGTACTATATTTTTTAGAGTAGATAGTCTACGTTCGTTCTACCGCAACTATAGGGAAGTCAAATTGTTATAGAGAGAGAGGTATAGGAAATTCAGCGTGTCAGAAAGAGATAGCACTATGACGTCACACCGGTATTCAGGTCTCTAAGATGCGTCAGGTCTGACAGCTCCACTAGAGGGTGCTGTCAGGCCTGATGCATCTAAGAGACCTGAAGACTAGTGTGACGTCATAGTGCTATCTCTTTCTGACACGCTGAATTTCCTATACATCTCTCTCTAACACATAGTTGCCTATATAGTTACTAAAGTCATTATAAAAATCCAAAATCAAATAATTCCTATATTAAAAAATGTTTTAAAATTTACAATAAACATTTAAAAATTATTCAAATATTCGATAATTTTTAAAATTGCAGAAATTTCGAAAAATTTATAAATTTTAAAAAAATTTACGAAATTCAAAATTTTGGCAATTTCTTTTTGAAAAATATTTTAAAATTTTACAGAAATTTAAAATTCTCATAAATGTCAAGAATGTCAAGAATTTTAAAAATATATTTAAAAAAATCGGTTAAATTTTTAAATTTTGAATTTTTTTTATTTTTGACAGGTGACAGTTGGAGAAATAATTTTAACTTCTGAATAGTGATTTTTAAGGGCTTTCAAGTGACATTTTGCAAGTCAAATTCCGTGACATCTTCTGACAAATCTCAGCTCAATCGGATTAAACGTGTGACCTGTATCATGGAAGAATGCATACACTGACACACAGACAGACAGACAGGCTTCCATCTGGAATTGCTCTTATTCGCCTGAAGAGATTTCAAAATGGATATTTCCGTTTTTTTTTTACCACGAAAATATTTTTTTAGTTCGTTCACATTAGTTTCCCATAAAAAATAAAGATGTCAAAAAATTCAAAAATTTCGATACGTATTTAGTATATCGAAAATTTCTAAAATTTATCGAAAATTTCAAAAAATATTAATATCACAAAATTCGATAATTTCAAAAATGAACCACAAATTTAAATATTTAAAATTTTTTTGAAAATTTCAAAAATTAGGAAAATTGCAAATATTTCAGTAATTCCACAAATTCCAAAAAGGATTTAAAAAACTTTTAAGAATTTCCAAAATAATCAAAAATTTAAATAAAAAATTCGAAAAATTTCGATAATTTTAAAAAACAACTTAATTTATAAGAAATTAAACAATTTCCAAAATGTATCAAAAATTTCGAAAATTTCAAAAATAAAATAAAAAAGAAAATGTAAAGAAACTTTCTATAATTTTAAAAACATCAGAAATATTAAAAAATTTAAAAATGTTTCAAAAAACGTTAAAAAAACAATCGAAAATTTGGAAAATTGCAAAAAATCATTAATTCTGATAATTTTGAAAAAACATTTAAAAAAAACTTAAGAATTCGGAAAAATAAAAGAAAATTGAGAAATTCGAAAATTTCATTATTCCAAAATTTTTAAAAATTTCAAAAAGATTTCAAAGCACTTTTGAGAATTTCAAAAATAATCAAACATTTAAATAAAAAATTTCAATTATTTAAAAAAACAACTTAATTTAAAAGAAATTCAAAAATGTATGAAAAATTTCGAAAATGTCAAAAAATAAAATAAAAAAAATTGGGAAGAAACCCGAAACTTTCTACAATTTCAAAAATATATCGAAAATATCAAGAAATTTTAAATTATTTCAAAAATTTAAAAAAATATTAAAAAACAAATCGAAAATTTGGAAAATACAGAAAAATTCATTAGTTCTGAAAATGTTTAATTAAAAAAAAAATCAAACATTTTAAAAATACTTGAGAATTAAAAGAAATAAAAAAATTTAAACATTCGAAAATTTAAATTTAAAAATTAAAAAAAAATATCAAAAATACATTGAAAATTTCAAAAATTTCATTAATTCCAAAAATTTTAAAAATTTTAAACAAACTTAAATAACTCTGAGGATTTCAAACATAATCAAAAATTTAAATAAAAAATTTCAATGATTTAAAAAAACAACTCAATTTATAAGAAATTAAAAAATGTATCAAAAATTTCGAAAATGTCAAAAATAAAATTAAAAAAAAACTGTAAAGAAACTTTCTATAATTTTAAAAATATATCGAAAATATCAAAAATTTCTAAAATATTTCAAAAATTTAAAAAAATATTTTAACAATTTAAAAAAATATTTTAACAAAAACTTTGGAATTAGAAAAAATAAAAAAAATTAAAAAATTAGAAAATTTAAATTAAAAAATTAAAAAAAAATGTCAAGGAATTCAAAAATATCAAAAATACATTTACAATAAACATTGAAAAATTTAGAAGTATTCGATAATTTTTAAAATTGCAAAAATTTCGAAAAATTTCAAAATTTCAAAAAAATGAAGAATTTAGAAAATTTAAAATTTTGGCAATTTCAAAAATTTTTCAAAATTTTACAAAAATTTAAAATTCTCATAAATGTCAAAAATGTCAAGAATATAAAAAAATATTTAAAAAATTTCTGTGAGGAAAAATGTATGCTCGCTTTTTTCTCAATTTAGGTGTAAAAAACGCATTTTTGCTTTTTTTTTCTGGTTTTTTATGTGGAAAATTGTATTCTTTCTTTTTTACCCATTTTTATATGGAAAAATGGGTTTTTTTGTGGAAAAATACATTTTTGCACTTTTTTTTTGTTAAATTCGAGTGTGCATTCGTACTTCTGCTTTTTTTTCGAATTTGTTGGAAAAAATGCGTTTTTGCTGTTAGTTTCAATTTTTTGTGTGGAAAATGCATTTCTACTGATTTTTTTTCTAGTTTTATCGTGTAGAAAAATGCATTGTTGCATTGTTTCTTTTTAAATTTGAGTGAGATAAAATGCACTTTGCATTTTTTCAAATTTGAATAAGGAAAAATGTATTCTTGCTTTTGTTTTTTTTTCAAATTTGTGTAAAAAACAGTATGCTTTTTTTCCATTTTTTATGTAAAAAATCCATTGTTTTTTTCCCATTCATGTGTGAAAAAAAGCATTTTTGCTGTTTTTTTTCTAGTTTTTCTGCATTCTTGCTTTTATACCAATTAATTTTTGAAAAAATGTATTTTTGCTTTTTTCCGCATTCGTCTATGAAAAAAACAAATTCGAGTTTTTTTTTTGTTGAAAAATGTGTTTTTAATTTCTATTTTTTCAAATTCGTGTGCAAAAAAACGTGTTGTTTTTTTTTTAATTTTTGTGAAAAAAATGCAGTCTTGATGTTTGTTCAAATTCGAGTGTGGAAAAAATGTATTGTGAACGAGATAAAAAAGTTTTTCGAGAAAGATGGAAATATTCATTTTAAGATCCCCTGAGACGATTAAGATCATTTAGTCTGTCTGTCTGTCTGTCTGTCTGTGTATGCTTCCACGATAAAGGCCACACCTTTAATCCGATTGAGCTGAAATTTGGTATATGGGTTTGTGTTAACCATTGGAAAAACCCACTGTCAAAAAATGAGTTTTTATAATTTGCAGCTATTATTCAGATATTTCAGGAATTCTTTAAAATTTTGAAAATTTTTTCGTATATAATTTTTTTAAATTTGCTAATTTTGCTGATTTTTTACTTTAATATTTGTAGGAATTCTTACTCAATTGTTTAAAATTTAAAAAAAAATTTAATACGATTTTTTACCACATTATTGATTAGCAATTTAATATTTTTTTTAAAATTTGCAAAAGTAAAAAGAGTGAAAATAGGCAAAAATCAAAAATAACCTAAAAATTTTAATATAATTTGAAAAAAATGGCAAAAGATATAAAAAAAAGCAAAAAAAGGTAATAAAAAGAAAAAAAAGAAAAATTAAGAAAGAAAAAAGGCTTAATAAAAGAAAAAAAATGAGCACAATAGAGAAAGAAACAATTGAACAAAAAGTACAAAAAAAAAGACAAGTAAATGGAAAAAAGCAAAAAACGCCAAAAAAGTAATAAAAAAAATTTAAAAACTTTTAAAAATGCAAAATTGAGGGAAAACAAATTCAAACAGGTAAGAAAGTTCAAGAAAGACTAAAAAAGTTCAAAAAAAAAATTTAAAAAGTTTTCAAAAAAGCCAAAAAAAGATAAATGCAAAAAAGGCAAAAAAAGTCAATTTTTTTTTGTTTAAAGCAAAAAAAAACGGAAAAATGATAAAAAGGCCAAAAAAATAAAAAGGGTAAAAAGCTAAAAAAGAAAAAAGTAAACAAAGCAAAAGAAAACAAAAAAAAAAGGTAAAATAAAGGCAAAAACATGGCAAAAAAACAAAAATGGTAAAACAAGGAACAACAAAGGCGAAAAGAAATAGCCTGATTAAAGCCAAAAAATGGGAAATAAAGGAAAAGAATAAAAAAAAAAACAAAAAAAAGACCGAAAAAATTACAAAAAAGTAAAAAAAAAATTCCTGTCGGTAGGGTCGACAGGGGAGGTAGATTTCTATCGTCTAAATTTGAGCATCCTTCCCCACTCCACGATATGGTCAGATCGAAAAAAGTTTCAAACAAATAAATTTTACAATAATTAGGACATGAAAAAAGTCTAATGACCTGTTTCAATATTTTTAAAAATAGCCCAGATATAATTTTTTTGAAAATTCAACCCCCTTCAGTTTCATCCCCGTGGGTCGGATGAAAAAAAGTTTCAGACAAATTCGATTTATAATAATTAGAGCACAAAAAAAGTCTTATGACCTATTTCAATATTTTTGAAAATGACGGAGATATAAATTTTTTGAAATTTCAACCCCCTCCAGGTCCATCCCCGTGGGTCGGATGAACAAAAGTTTCAGACAAATTCGTTTTATAATAATTAGAGCACAAAAAAAAGTCTTTTGACCTATTTCAATATTTTTGAAAATGACGGAGATATAAATTTTTTGAAATTTCAACCCCCTCCAGGTCCATCCCCGTGGGTCGGATGAACAAAAGTTTCAGACAAATTCGTTTTATAATAATTAGAGCACAAAAAAAAGTCTTTTGACCTATTTCAATATTTTTGAAAATGACGGAGATATAAATTTTTTGAAATTTCAACCCCCTCCAGGTCCATCCCCGTGGGTCGGATGAACAAAAGTTTCAGACAAATTCGTTTTATAATAATTAGAGCACAAAAAAGTCTTATGACCTATTTCAATATTTTTGAAAATGACGGAGATATAAATTTTTTGAAATTTCAACCCCCTCCAGGTCCATCCCCGTGGGTCGGATGAACAAAAGTTTCAGACAAATTCGTTTTATAATAATTAGAGCACAAAAAAAGTCTTATGACCTATTTCAATATTTTTGAAAATGACGGAGATATAAATTTTTTGAAATTTCAACCCCCTCCAGGTCCATCCCCGTGGGTCGGATGAACAAAAGTTTCAGACAAATTCGTTTTATAATAATTAGAGCACAAAAAAAGTCTTATGACCTATTTCAATATTTTTGAAAATGACGGAGATATAATTTTTTTGAAATTTCAACCCCCTCCAGGTCCATCCCCGTGGGTCGAATGAACAAAAGTTTCAGACAAATTCGTTTTATAATAATTAGAGCACAAAAAAAAGTCTTTTGACCTATTTCAATATTTTTGAAAATGACGGAGATATAAATTTTTTGAAATTTCAACCCCCTCCAGGTCCATCCCCGTGGGTCGGATGAACAAAAGTTTCAGACAAATTCGATTTATAATAATTAGAACACAAAAAAAGTCTTATGACCTATTTCAATATTTTTGAAAATGACGGAGATATAAATTTTTTGAAATTTCAACCCCCTCCAGGTCCATCCCCGTGGGTCGGATGAACAAAAGTTTCAGACAAATTCGTTTTATAATAATTAGAGCACAAAAAAAGTCTTATGACCTATTTCAATATTTTTGAAAATGACGGAGATATAAATTTTTTGAAATTTCAACCCCCTTCAGTTCCATCCCCGTGGGTCGGATGAACAAAAGTTTCAGACAAATTCGTTTTATAATAATTAGAGCACAAAAAAAGTCTTATGACCTATTTCAATGTTTTTGAAAATGACGGAGATATAAATTTTTTGAAATTTCAACCCCCTCCAGGTCCATCCCCGTGGGTCGGATGAACAAAAGTTTCAGACAAATTCGTTTTATAATAATTAGAGCACAAAAAAAGTCTTATGACCTATTTCAATATTTTTGAAAATGACGGAGATATAAATTTTTTGAAATTTCAACCCCCTTCAGTTCCATCCCCGTGGGTCGGATGAACAAAAGTTTCAGACAAATTCGTTTTATAATAATTAGAGCACAAAAAAAGTCTTATGACCTATTTCAATGTTTTTGAAAATGACGGAGATATAAATTTTTTGAAATTTCAACCCCCTCCAGGTCCATCCCCGTGGGTCGGATGAACAAAAGTTTCAGACAAATTCGTTTTATAATAATTAGAGCACAAAAAAAGTCTTATGACCTATTTCAATATTTTTGAAAATGACGGAGATATAAATTTTTTGAAATTTCAACTCCCTCCAGGTCCATCCCCGTGGGTCATATGAAAAAAAGTTTCAGATAAATTAATTTCATATTAATCAGAGCATAAAAAAAGTCTAATGGTCTTTTTTAATATTTTCAAAACTGGCGGAGATCTGATTTTTTTTGAGATTTCAACCCCCTGCAATTCTCACCCCCTTAGAGGTAGAATGCCCATTTGCAATACGCAATTAATAACTGCCCCAAAGAATTTTTGTACCAAATGTGGTGTCGATTGGACAAAAATTGCGACCTCTATCGTGCCGGAACGGAATGTCTACACATATATTAGGTATACAGGGTGGCGAAAATTTCATTGCAATGTATTGTAATACGAGGTCGTTTAAATGGAACAAAAGTTTGTCAATTTGAAAGCTAATTGGCTGGTGCTTTGTACTCAAAGCTATCAGGAACGGCTTTCATAATTATTGATAAAAATCAAAATTGCACATTTTTTAATCCAGTAATTTTATGTTGAACAATATAAAAAACTGTATTTAAATTTTTTATATGAGAACAAAGAACAATATTAGATTTTGAACATTCCCAGTTTTTTTTTTAATTACGGACCTGAACTTTTTATGAACCCACTTAATTCCATTTTAATTATTTGAATGAACTATTTAATTATTTGGTATAAAGGCTTCTAAATACGGTCCTTTATCTGTTATGAGCAATTTTGGTTTTTTTCAACTATGAAAATCGTCTCTGATATCTTTTCCATTTAACCGACTTTGTATCTTACAGTTTTCGAGATCACAATACATTGCAATGAAATTTTCGCCACCCTGTATACCGATAAATTTTTTTTTACTGATTTTTATTCAGAAGGTCATAATCGGCGTAGCGCCCCTATTCCCGGTGCTGGGTCCCGTTATTGAATCGATTACAATAGGTAGATTCCATATATGGAAATCTACCCAAAAACGGTTGTGTCGTCCCAAAACATTCCAGATATTTAATGTTTTCAAATTTTGACATTTTTTTATTATTGACAGGTGACAGTTGGAGAAATAATTTAGACTGTTCTGAATAGAGTTTTTCAAGGGCTTTCAAATAACATATTGCAAGTCGAATTTCGTGACATATTGCATCTGTCATCTTTTAATAGTGACACTTCCGGTAACCTAAACGTATGTACCAAATTTCAGCTCAATCGAATTAAACGTGTGGTCTCTATGGTCTTAAATCATCTCAGGTGACCTCAAAATGGATATTGCCATCTTTATCTCGAAAATTTTTTTAGGTCGTTCACAGTACTTTCCCTTCTCGGAGGTGGGTCATTAACCAACTTTTTACTCATTATACCTAGTGTTGGGTATCTAGAAAAACACAAACTTATATATTAATCATTATTAAGAGGGTTTCTGTTACGTCCTATTACTGTTTCAGGATAATGAACAGGAGTAGGAGCAGGAACAGAAACTAATAGCGAAACTTTCTCTTTTCTTTTATAAATTATGAAACCGTCTCATTTCCGGTAAAATATCTTGTTACTTTTAATAATGAAACAGAAATCTGACTCATCGCGGAATATTCTTTAATAAAAAATCAACCTGTAAAAATAGTCTTACCTGCTGAAAATGATTGATAAAATTTTTTGGAATTTTAATTAAAAACAAATCTAAGAAAATGTATTGGTATTTAGTAAAATATTAGGGAATTTTTAATAAAAAAAAGGAGAGAAATTTTTAATTATTCATAATGAGCTCTTAGGTTAAAATTAATAAATTAAATTACAAATTTTACCAACTTTTACCAAAATTTTTTTTATATAAACAAATATAATAATTAATAAAATGAAGATAATAATATAAAGATTAATGGGAAGAAATAAAAAAAAAAATCTAAAAGAAGGTAAAAAAGATTAAAATTAGCTAAAAAAAAATAATAAAAGAAAAAATTTTCTAAATTTTAAAGAATTCCTGAATTATCTGAATAATAGCTACAAATTATAAAAACTAATAAAAAAAATAATAATAAAACTGTAAAAAAAAATCCTAAATTAAAAAAATCAAAAAAACTACAAAAATTCCAAGATTTTTTTAAGAATAATAAATTCTATTGAAATTTAAAAAAAATCATGTTTATTCTGATAAATTAATAATGCACAAACATTTGTTAAATTAGTTTACCAAAACCTTTTATAATTGCAGGTGACTTTAATGCACATCACATCTCCTGGGGATGCGAACATATATGGTAATAATCTGTTAGATGCTTTACATCAATGTAACCTAATATTACTTAATGACGGCTCCCCCACCATAATTAATATCGGTAGGAAAAGTGCCATAGATTTAACCATATGCACACAAGACATTATGCAATATCTCAACTGGAAAATAATAAATGATCCCCACGGGTCTAATCACCTTCCAATAACTTATACATTCGATACTATACAAACATACGAAAATCCTATAGATATAAAACATAATATATGGTCCCTAAAAAAAGCCGATTGGAACCTATATTCAACAATTTTACAAAATAAACACCTTGGAAGAAATTATACAGATCTTATAAACGACATAAATGAGGCCGCTGAACTTTCCATCCCTAAAAAATCAACAAACGCCAATATACGCAGAAATCATAACCCAAAACAATGGTGGAACAATAATTGTGATATTTTAGCCAGGAGGAGAAAGGAGGCTTTCCTAAACTATAAAACAAACCCGAATGTCCAAAATCTCCTAGAATTTAAAAGACTTGACGCTGTTGCAAAGAGAACTTTTAAAGAGACGAAGAAACAAAAATGGATTAAATATTGCGAAAGCCTAAGTCAAACTACCCCTATCAAGGAAGTCTGGAACAAAATCAACTCCTTTAAAAATAGAAAACAATGTAACAAAGTACCAGTAGACCCCAATGCGAACTGTATTGAAGAATTCCATTCAAGGATATCTCCACCATGGGCAACAAATAATCCAAAACTCTTAGAGAACCTATTGAATACAGTACCAAGAAACAACTTACATTTATTAAAACCTTTTGAAATGTGGGAACTAAAGCGAGGACTAAAGCAAAATAACAACGCCGCAAATGGGAAGGACAATATATCATATTCAATGATATCGAATCTTCCAGAAAAATACAAAATATCTTTACTAGATATATACAACTCCGTTTGGTTAGGCCATACTACAGTACCAAAAACCTGGAAAGAATACGTAGTCTTACCCATAATAAAACCTGATAAACAAACAGAATATTCTAATTCATATCGACCAATCTCATTAGCTTCATGCATATTTAAAACATTAGAAAGACTTATTAAAAATAGATTAGAACATTGGTTGGAAAGTGAAAATATTTTACCTGAGTCACAATACGGGTTCAGGTAAGCTAAATCTACCTTAGAAGCTACAACATCGCTTGTAGCTGATGTATTAATAGGTTTTACTACAAAATCTTCAACTATTGCAACATTTATAGATATTAGATCAGCTTTTGACAATGTCAATCTCGAAGTACTACTTATAAAGTTGACTTCCATCGGAGTTCCAATGCAAATCGCATCCATGATAATTTCTCTATATACAAAAAGATCAACCTACTTAAAAATAAACCAAGAACTCTTAAATCCACGAGACACCTATCTCGGACTTCCACAAGGGAGCATCCTAAGCCCATTGCTATATACAATATACACAATTGACATGGAAAATTGCTTAGACAATACGAAAAGTATCTATTTTGCTGATGATGTAGTTTTTTACTGTATCGACGAAAATATTTCCAAAGCGTCAAATAATCTTGAAAGTACTTTACTAAATGTCCATAGATGGTTAAACGAAAATAATCTAACACTTTCAGAAGAAAAATCAGAAGTTTGCATATTCTCTAGAAAAAGAAATACTCCACAACGACAAATGAAATTAGGACCATATAATTTTCCAATTAAAAATACTGTACAGTACCTAGGCCTATATTTAGATCAAAAGCTATTATGGAAAGATTATATACACCAAATTATAAAAAAGTCAGAGAAATCTATTGATATCCTAAAAGCCTTTTGTTTTACCAAATGGGGAGCAGATCCAAACATTGCTCTACTATTCTATAAAACTATGATTAGATCAATATTAGATTACGGCAGCCATCTCTATGGATCAGCAGCAGATGTTCATTTGAAAAAAATAGAACTCCAGAAAAACAAAAGCCTTAGAATCTGTCTAGGATATCTCAAGTCAACTCCTATTAACATCATTGAAATTGAAGCCGTTGAACCTCCACTTCAATACAGAAGACAACTTCTAAGCAACAATTTTATGTCGAAGGCTGTTTCCAATCAAGCCTGTTATATTTCTTCTATCCATAAACTTTCATTACTTGTACTCACTCACCCATTCTGGAAAATTAAAAAATCTCCTTTAATTGTTGAAAGTTACACTTTCCTATCTACATATACAAATATAATATACACAAACAAATCTATCCCATATTACATAGAACAGCCAAATAAACTTTTTGCAAATAAAGTACACATGAAAAATATGAATAGTACTGAAGATTTTAATAAAACAACACAAAAATTATGGCCAGAATATTATTATATCTTTACGGATGGATCCAAGAATAGTAACAACGCAGGCTGTGCTTATTATGTTTCAAATACAAAGTATCACCAACAATTTCATCTCCCCAAAGAAGCTACAATTTTCACATTAGAACTGTACGCAATACTACAAGCAATGAAGTACGTTCGGCTAAATCGATTCAACAAATTTATTATATTCACAGATAGTAAAAGTTCAGTCGAACGATTAAACAATTTGAATACATCCACTCAGATCTCGCATATAGAGTTAGAGATTCTAAAAGAAAATTCTGAAATATCAAACCAAAATAAAACACTACTAGTTGTCTGGATTAAAGGTCATTCAGGAATACAGGGAAATGAAGTGGCAGATTATTTGGCTAAAGGAGCTTGCTTAACAAGAGAAACAACAACTATAAAAAGTGTCCCATACTCTGATCTTAAATCATTATTTAGGGAAAAACTTAAAATCGATTGGCAGGAAAAATATGAAAACACATTGACTGGTTTAAACTTTAAAAAACAACAGAAAAAAATCCCACAACTAAGATGGTTTCAATCAGTATCTAACAGGCACTTTATAATAACCATAAATAGAATAAGATCAGATCATGCATTTACTCCATCGTATAAACATCGAATAGGTATCGCTGAAAACCCATACTGTATATGTGGGGAATATGGAAATTTAGAACATATGTTATTGGAATGTCCACTTAATTGGGAGAGCCTAAATATCTTTTATCGCGAAATAACTAAAAATAAACAAATTTTACCAATTGACATTTATTCTATTAGATTTACTAACAACATAAATGTATTATTTTGTACTTTCCTGCACATCAAGCGATGTGATCTAAAATTGTAAATATACTAATACAAGTTTGTAAGCAGTAAAAAAAAAAAAAAAAAAAAAAAAAAAAAAAAAAAAAAAAAAAAAAAAAAAAAAAAAAAAAAAAAAAAAAATACGCCAAAATAAAAATACTAAACAAAGAAACTAACCCCATGTGTATTTTTACATTCGACCAACAAATAAAAATAGTCTGGCTAATTGGTTTCTGCCAAAGCCATTTAACTAACAAAAAAAAAAATTACGAAGATTTCTGTAAATTATTTAAAATCGAAATAACAATTTAAAAAAAAAATCCTGCAAATTTTTAATGAAATCATGACAAATTACAGCAGAATAATGAAGAATGTTAATAATTATTGTTAAATTTTAAAAAGGCAACAATATTTTACTTTCCCGACCCAAATCACCGTGAAGGGAAAGTATTGTGAACAAACTAAAAAAAAATTTCGAGATAAAGATGAAAATATCCATTTTGAGGTCATCTGAGATGATTAAGACCATTTCTAGATGGAAGTCTATCTGTCTGTGTGTATGTGTCTGTCTGTCTGTCTGTATTCTTCCACGATAGAAACCACACGTTTAATTCGATTGAGCTGAAATTTTATATATGTATTTGGGTTACCTGTAGGAAGAATTATTTAGTTTTTGGATAACATCTGTCAAACGGAAATGTCACTATCAGAAAAACTCTATCCAGAACAGTCAAAATTATTTTTCCAACCGTCACCTGTCAACAATAAAAAAATGGCAAAATTTAAAACTTTGACATTAAATATCTGAAAAAGTATTTTTTTCCAATATATTAAACAGCAATAATAGTTGTAGTCATTTTTTTTACTACTTCATTTTTTTCTGAACATTTTTATTACTTGAATAGAAAAATCCGTTGCTATTGATTTAACAATTTTATTTTCCAAATAAAACCATAAAAAAAATTTCACGTCATAAAACTTAATCTAGTAATAAATTACTATAAAGACAATGGCTGGAATTTATCTTTTAGAATCTTAAACACGCCGAAGAGTAATAGATACATTAAAACGTCATCACTTAATCCCGTGATCACAATAGCCGTGACATTCCCCGAGCTTAATTTTCTTCTGTTTCACTGTTTTATTTTTTTCCACATAATTATTCTAAACTCCGGTCCTCATTCAAAGTTTATTTTTGTACACAAAACAAGATTAGTTGAGTACCCGTATATTTTTGTCCGAAAAATTCCACCACAAATTAAACAAAATTAATTCTTGAAAATTTTACTTTAAATAAAGATTGTTACAGTCCAACCCTGTGTGAATTTAAAAATATTAACGCAAATGTGCCTAATAAGTTTTATGGGTCGACAATAAATCATACTCGGTACCGGCATTTCTTATGAATTTATTATTGAGTACCAGTATATTTTGCCCGAAAAATTCCACCACAAATAAACAAAATTAATTCATGCGACAGTCCAACCCTGTGTGAATTTAAAAATATCAAAGCAAATGTGCCTAATAAGTTTTATGGGTCGACAATAAATCACACTCGGTACCGGCATTTCTTATGAATTTATTATTGAGTACCGGTATATTTTTGCCCGAAAAATTCCACCACAAATAAACAAAATTAATTCATGCGACAGTCCAACCCTGTGTGAATTTAAAAATATCAAAGCAAATGTGCCTAATAAGTTTTATGGGTCGACAATAAATCACACTCGGTACCGACATTTCTTATGAATTTATTATTGAGTACTTATATATTTTGCCCGAAAAATTCCACCACAAATAAACAAAATTAATTCTTGAAAATTTTACTTTAAATAAAGATTGTTACAGTCCAACCCTGTGTGAATTTAAAAATATTAACGCAAATGTGCCTAATAAGTTTTATGGGTCGACAATAAATCACACTCGGTACCGGCATTTCTTATGAATTTATTATTGAGTACCGGTATATTTTTGCCCGAAAAATTCCACCACAAATTAAACAAAATTAATTCTTGAAAATTTTACTTTAAATAAAGATTGTTACAGTCCAACCCTGTGTGAATTTAAAAATATTAACGCAAATGTGCCTAATAAGTTTTATGGGTCGACAATAAATCACACTCGGTACCGGCATTTCTTATGAATTTATTATTGAGTACAGGTATATTTTTGTCCGAAAAATTCCACCACAAATAAACAAAATTAATTCTTTAAAATTTTACCTTAAATAAACGATTCCGATAGTCCAACCCTGTGTGAATTTAAAAATATCAAAGCAAATTTGCCTAATTAGTTTTATGGGTCGACAATAAATCACACTCGGTACCGACATTTCTTATGAATTTATTATTGAGTACTGGTATATTTTGCCCGAAAAATTCCACCACAAATAAACAAAATTAATTCTTGAAAATTTTACTTTAAATAAAGATTGTTACAGTCCAACCCTGTGTGAATTTAAAAATATTAACGCAAATGTGCCTAATAAGTTTTATGGGTCGACAATAAATCACACTCGGTACCGGCATTTCTTATGAATTTATTATTGAGTACAGGTATATTTTTGTCCGAAAAATTCCACCACAAATAAACAAAATTAATTCTTTAAAATTTTACCTTAAATAAACGATTCCGATAGTCCAACCCTGTGTGAATTTAAAAATATCAAAGCAAATTTGCCTAATTAGTTTTATGGGTCGACAATAAATCACACTCGGTACCGACATTTCTTATGAATTTATTATTGAGTACCGGTATATTTTTGCCCGAAAAATTCCACCACAAATTAAACAAAATTAATTCTTGAAAATTTTACTTTAAATAAAGATTGTTACAGTCCAACCCTGTGTGAATTTAAAAATATTAACGCAAATGTGCCTAATAAGTTTTATGGGTCGACAATAAATCACACTCGGTACCGGCATTTCTTATGAATTTATTATTGAGTACCGGTATATTTTTGCCCGAAAAATTCCACCACAAATTAAACAAAATTAATTCTTGAAAATTTTACTTTAAATAAAGATTGTTACAGTCCAACCCTGTGTGAATTTAAAAATATTAACGCAAATGTGCCTAATAAGTTTTATGGGTCGACAATAAATCACACTCGGTACCGGCATTTCTTATGAATTTATTATTGAGTACAGGTATATTTTTGTCCGAAAAATTCCACCACAAATAAACAAAATTAATTCTTGAAAATTTTACTTTAAATAAAGATTGTTACAGTCCAACCCTGTGTGAATTTAAAAATATTAACGCAAATGTGCCTAATAAGTTTTATGGGTCGACAATAAATCACACTCGGTACCGGCATTTCTTATGAATTTATTATTGAGTACAGGTATATTTTTGTCCGAAAAATTCCACCACAAATAAACAAAATTAATTCTTTAAAATTTTACCTTAAATAAACGATTCCGATAGTCCAACCCTGTGTGAATTTAAAAATATCAAAGCAAATTTGCCTAATTAGTTTTATGGGTCGACAATAAATCACACTCGGTACCGACATTTCTTATGAATTTATTATTGAGTACTGGTATATTTTGCCCGAAAAATTCCACCACAAATAAACAAAATTAATTCTTGAAAATTTTACTTTAAATAAAGATTGTTACAGTCCAACCCTGTGTGAATTTAAAAATATTAACGCAAATGTGCCTAATAAGTTTTATGGGTCGACAATAAATCACACTCGGTACCGGCATTTCTTATGAATTTATTATTGAGTACCGGTATATTTTTGCCCGAAAAATTCCACCACAAATAAATAAAATTAATTCTTGAAAATTTTACCTTAAATAAAGATTGTTACAGTCCAACCCTGTATGAATTTAAAAATATTAACGCATATGTGCCTAATAAGTTTTATGGGTCGACAATAAATCACACTCGGTACCGACATTTCTTATGAATTTATTATTGAGTACTGGTATATTTTGCCCGAAAAATTCCACCACAAATAAACAAAATTAATTCTTGAAAATTTTACTTTAAATAAAGATTGTTACAGTCCAACCCTGTGTGAATTTAAAATATTAACGCAAATGTGCCTAATAAGTTTTATGGGTCGACAATAAATCACACTCGGTACCGACATTTCTTATGAATTTATTATTGAGTACTGGTATATTTTGCCCGAAAAATTCCACCACAAATAAACAAAATTAATTCTTGAAAATTTTACCTTAAATAAAGATTGTTACAGTCCAACCCTGTGTGAATTTAAAATATTAACGCAAATGTGCCTAATAAGTTTTATGGGTCGACAA
This sequence comes from Neocrepidodera transversa, assembly GCA_963243735.1. NCBI lineage: Eukaryota > Metazoa > Arthropoda > Insecta > Coleoptera > Chrysomelidae > Neocrepidodera > Neocrepidodera transversa. Next base: position 18,880,481 of record OY725352.1, on the reverse strand, counting down.
TAAATCACACTCGGTACCGACATTTCTTATGAATTTATTATTGAGTACTGGTATATTTTGCCCGAAAAATTCCACCACAAATAAACAAAATTAATTCTTGAAAATTTTACCTTAAATAAAGATTGTTACAGTCCAACCCTGTGTGAATTTAAAAATATTAACGCAAATGTGCCTAATAAGTTTTATGGGTCGACAATAAATCACACTCGGTACCGGCATTTCTTATGAATTTATTATTGAGTACCGGTATATTTTTGTCCGAAAAATTCCACCACAAATAAATAAAATCAATTCTTTAAAATTTTACTTTAAATAAAGATTGTTACAGTCCAACCCTGCGTGAATTTAAAAATATTAACGCAAATGTGCTTAATAAGTTTTATGGGTCGACAATAAATCACACTCGGTACAGGCATTTCTTATGAATTTATTATTGAGTACTGGTATATTTTGCCCGAAAAATTCCACCACAAATAAACAAAATTAATTCTTGAAAATTTTACTTTAAATAAAGATTGTTACAGTCCAACCCTGTGTGAATTTAAAAATATTAACGCAAATGTGCCTAATAAGTTTTATGGGTCGACAATAAATCACACTCGGTACCGGCATTTCTTATGAATTTATTATTGAGTACCGGTATATTTTTGCCCGAAAAATTCCACCACAAATTAAACAAAATTAATTCTTGAAAATTTTACTTTAAATAAAGATTGTTACAGTCCAACCCTGTGTGAATTTAAAAATATTAACGCAAATGTGCCTAATAAGTTTTATGGGTCGACAATAAATCACACTCGGTACCGGCATTTCTTATGAATTTATTATTGAGTACAGGTATATTTTTGTCCGAAAAATTCCACCACAAATAAACAAAATTAATTCTTTAAAAATTTACCTTAAATAAACGATTACGATAGTCCAAACCTGTGTGAATTTAAAAATATCAAAGCAAATTTGCCTAATAAGTTTTATGGGTCGACAATAAATCATACTCGGTACCGGCATTTCTTATGAATTTATCATTGAGTACCGGTATATTTTGCCCAAAAAATTCCACCACAAATAAACAAAATTAATTCTTGAAAATTTTACTTTAAATAAAGATTGTTACAGTCCAACCCTGTGTGAATTTAAAAATATTAACGCAAATGTGCCTAATAAGTTTTATGGGTCGACAATAAATCATACTCGGTACCGGCATTTCTTATGAATTTATTATTGAGTACCGGTATATTTTGCCCGAAAAATTCCACCACAAATAAATAAAATTAATTCTTGAAAATTTTATCTTAAATAAAGATTGCGATAGTCCAACTCTGTGTGAATTTAAAAATATCAACGCAAATGTGCTTAATAAGTTTTATGGGTCGACAATAAATCATACTCGGTACCGCTGTTTCTTATTAATTTTTTATCTGTGGTGGTACAAATATTATCTGATGCGTTGACGTCTGTACGTTGAATTTGTAGGTTTCAAGGATATTAGATGATCTTGATAGTTCGATTTGTAAAATTAGACGTTGCCTTGTTTAAACATATTTCTAAGATTTAAGAAAATCTTGGTGCTTATTGTCAATGATGCCACGTTTACCCTCTTTTTCTGAAATTAAAAACTAACATTTCTCATTGGTTAAAAGAAACACGAAAAGTTGGTTAAAAAACGTTGCCAAATTTATAATTTTGGAAGAAAATTTCGATGCCACAAAATCACGTTGAACAAACGTCAGATTAAAAAAAAAAACGTTACATTTTGTATTTCAGTCAATGTGGCAACATTGTAAAAAAATACTAAAACTAATGTTGCCATATTTTAAAAAAACTAACATTAAAAGCTATCTAAGTGTTCGGCCAACGTTGCCACATTTTAACACATTACTAAAATTCAAGAAAGTTTTATAGGTTTGCTAACGTTGCCATATTTAAAATCATTTACACGACTAAAAGAAATCTGACTATCATGCCAACGTTGCCACATTTTAACACATTACTAAAATTCAAGAAAGTTTTATAGGTTTGCTAACGTTGCCATATTTAAAATCATTTACACGACTAAAAGAAATCTGACTATCATGCCAACGTTGCCACAATTTAATACATTCTGGATTCAGATAGGTCTGTATTTGTTGCCACATTTCAAATAATTCTTAAGACTTAAGGAAATATCACTGCCCCACCAACGTTGCCACATTTTAACACATTCTAGATTCAGAAAGGTCTGTAAATGTTGCCATATTTAAAATAATTCTTGTGACAAGGTTTTTTGACATGAAATTTTCAAGATTTTTGGCATATTTTTGTAATTTTCGAATTTTTTGAGTTTTTTACAATTTTGGAAATGTATGAACTATTTGAAATTTTTAAAAATTTTGAAACGTCAGTTTTAAAGTATTTAAAGAATCAACGTTGCCATATTTAAAAATATTAGGCGTTGGGACAGGGTTCTTGACAATATTTTGAAATTTTTGGGATTTTTGACATGTTTTTTTAATTTTCAAAATTTTTGAGTTTTTTAAATTTCAGAAATGCATAATTTTTTTAAATTTTTGAAACGTGTGCCGGTTTTAAAGTATTATCAAGAATCAAGTGAATTTTAATTTTTTCTGCCAACGTTGCCATATTTAAAAAGATTGGGAGTTGGGACAGGATTTTTTTACATTATTTTGAAATTTTCAAGATTTGTGGCAAATTTTTGTAATTTTCGAAATTTTTTAATTTTTTGTAATTTTAGAAATGTATGATCTAATTAAAATTTTTAAAAATTTTGAAATGTTGTCAGTTTTAAAGTATTTAAATAATCAAATGAATTTTAATTTACAGCCAACGTTGCCATATTTAAAAATATTAGGCGTTGGGACAGGGTTCTTGGAAATATTTTAAAATTTTTAGGATGTTTAACAATTTTTTTTTGATTTTCAAAATTATTAGATTTTTTTTAATTTAAGAGATGCGTGAATTTTTTTAATTTTTGAAAATGTATTAACGAATCAAGTGAATATTATTTTTCTACCAATGTTGCCATATTTAAAAAGATTGGGAGTTGCAACAGGATTTTTTGACATTATTTTAAAATTTTCAATTTTTTGGCACTTTTTTGTGATTTTTGTAATTTTCGAATTTTTTTAATTTTTTGTAATTTTAGAAATGTATGATCTAATTAAAATTGTTAAAAATTTTGAAATGTTGCCAGTTTTAAAGTATTTAAATAATCAAATTAATTTTATTTTTCTGCCAACGTTGCCATATTTAAAATCATTGGGCATTAGGACATGATTTTTTTAGTTTATTTTAAACTTTTTAAGATTTTTGACATAATTTTGTAATTTTAGAATTTTTTTAGTTTTTTTTTAATTTTGGAAATATGAACCATTTGAAATTTTGAAATTTCTCGGTTTTAAGGTATTATCAAGAATCAAGTAAATTTTATTTTTCTACCAACGTTGCCATTTTTTAAAATATTGGGCGTTGGGAAATGATTTTTTGAAATTATATTGAAATTTTCAAAATTTTCGACATATTTTTGTGATTTTAGAAATTTTTAAGTTTTGGAAATATTGGGTGTTGGGACAGGATTTTTTAACATTATTTTGAAAATTTCAATATTTTTGGCATATTTTTTTAATTTTCGAAATTTTTGAGTTTTTACAATTTTGGAAATGTATGAACTATTTGAAATTTTTAAAAATTTTGAAATGTCAGTTTTAAAGTATTTAAAGAATCATTTTTCTGCCAACGTTGCCATATTTAAAAATATTAGACAATATTTTGAAATTTTCAGGATTTTTGCATATTTTTGTAAATTTCGAAAGTTTTAGTTTTTTCAAAATGTATGAACTATTTGAAATGTTTACTGGTTAGTTTTATAAAGAATAAAGTGAGTTTTAAGTTTCTGCCAACGTTGCCATATTTAAAAAATTAGGCGTTGGGACAGGATTTTTTAACCTTATTTTGAAAAATTCAAGATTTTAGGCATATTTTTGTAATTTTCGAAATTTTTTAGTTTTTTACAATTTTCAAAATTTATGAACTGTTTGAAATTTTTAAAAATTTTGAAATTTATTCATTAGTATTATCAAGAATCAAGTGAATTTTAATTTTCTGGCAACGTTGCCATATCTAAAAATATTAAGCGTTGGGACAGGGTTCTTGGAAATATTTTGAAATTTTCGGGATGTTTAACAAATTTTTTTGATTTTCCAAATTATTCATTTTTTTTAATAGAAATGCGTGAATTTTTCAAATTTTTAAAACGTTGCCAGTTTTAAAGTATTATCAAGAATCAAGTGAATTTTAATTTTTTCTGCCAACGTTGCCATATTTAAAAATATTAGACAATATTTTGAAATTTTCAGGATTTTTGACATTTTTTTAATTTTCAAAATTTTTGAGTTTCTTAAATTTTAGAAATGGCATGAATTTTTCAAATTTTTAAAACGTTGCCAGTTTTAAAGTATTATCAAGAATCAAGTGAATTTTAATTTTTTCTGCCAACGTTGCCATATTTAAAAATATTAGACAATATTTTGAAATTTTCAGGATTTTTGACATTTTTTTAATGTTCAAAATTTTTGAGTTTCTTAAATTTTAGAAATGGCATGAATTTTTCAAATTTTTAAAACGTTGCCAGTTTTAAAGTATTATCAAGAATCAAGTGAATTTTAATTTTTTCTGCCAACGTTGCCATATTTAAAAATATTAGACAATATTTTGAAATTTTCAGGATTTTTGACATTTTTTTAATGTTCAAAATTTTTGAGTTTCTTAAATTTTAGAAATGGCATGAATTTTTCAAATTTTTAAAACGTTGCCAGTTTTAAAGTATTATCAAGAATCAAGTGAATTTTAATTTTTTCTGCCAACGTTGCCATATTTAAAAATATTAGACAATATTTTGAAATTTTCAGGATTTTTGACATTTTTTTAATTTTCAAAATTTTTGAGTTTTTTAAATTTTAGAAATGGCATGAATTTTTTAAATTTTTGAAACGTTGCCGGTTTTAAAGTATTAACAAGAATCAAGTAAATTTTAATTTTTTCTGCCAACTTTGCCATATTTAAAAATATTAGACAATATTTTGAAATTTTCAGGATTTTTGACATTTTTTAATTTTCAAAATTTTTGAGTTTTTTAAATTTTAGAAATAGCATGAATTTTTCAAATTTGTGAAACGTTGCCGGTTTTAAAGTATTATCAAGAATCAAGTGAATTTAAATTTTTTCTGCCAATGTTGCCATATTTAAAAATATTAGGTATTGGGATATGATTTTTTGACATTATTTTGAAATTTTCAAAATTTTTGTCATATTTTTGTAATTTTCGAAATTTTTGAGTTTTTTGAAATTTTTAAATTTTTTAAAACATTGCCGGTTTTAAATTAACATGAATCGAGTAAATTTTATTTTTCTGCATACTTTGCCATATTAAAAAATATTGTGCGTTGGGATATGATTGAAATTTTCAAGATTTTTGACATATTTTTGTGATTTTCGAAATGTTTAATTTTTGGAAATGTTTAAACTTTTTAAACAATTTCAAACATTGCCGTTTATAAAGAATTAGCTAGAATCAATTAAATTATATTTTTCTTCCAACGTTGCCATATTTAAAATAATTCTAACGACTAAAGGAAATCTCATTGTCCGACCACCGTTGCCTTGTTTCAAAAAATCCTTGATTAAAGGATTTTGTTGAATAATTATAAAATAAACATGAAGAAAATCCTATTTATAGTTTTGGTGGAACGTTTCGGGCCAAGGAAAACATGAGCTTTAAAAGCTTCCAGGTTTCAGCGGGTTATTTACGTGTTTATTACACAGTGTTTCGCTTTTGCTTTCTAATTTTGGACAGAATCAAAAAAGAAAAGAAACATTTGATTGAGGCATTCACGTTGAATAGAAACACATTTCAACATTTCAGTATTTTAGAAATATCCTTACGTCAAAATAGAAGGAGACAATGCATATGGTTATAAATTTTATTGATAAGGAACCGGATATAAAAGATTACAATGCTTACTAATATTTATGAATAATGTCATTGAACACCCAGAAGTCTATTGTGTTTTTATTTTATGACGGTCTTTATTATTTTTTTATTGCTAGTTAATAACCAATCCTGAGTCAAATAATTTAATGTGACCGGACCATTAAATATTAAATTTCAAAACATATATTTTTCTTTGTTTAAAATGTTTAATTAATTTTTATTTAAATAATTTTGGGACAATTAAAAACTTTTTATTGAAGAAAACCTAGTTGAAAAATTAAATTGGTGCATTGATAGAGAGAAAAATCGGAAAATTTTGACATTTTTTTATTTTTGACAGTTGACAGTTGGAGAAATAATTTTGACTGTTCTGAATAGAATTTTTAAAGGGCTTTCAAATGACATATTGCATGTCAAATTCCGTGACATATTCCATCTGTCATTTTTTGATAGTGGCACTTCCGTTTGACAGATGTCATACAAAAATTAATGGGTTCTTTCGAATGGTAACCCAAACTTCCGTACCAAATTTCAGCTCAATAGGATTAATACTTATTCAGATATTTAATGTTAGTTTCAAATTTTGACATTTTTTTATTTTTGACAGTTGACAGTTCGAGAAATAATTTTAACTGTTCTGAATAGAGATTTTCAAGGGCTTTCAAATGACATATTGCATGTCAAATTCCGTGACATATTGCATATGTCATTTTTTTATAGTGACACTTCATATACCAAATGTCAGCTCAATCGGATTAAACGTGTGGCCTCTATCGTGGAAGAATATACACAGACAGACAGACAGATTTCCATCTGGAACCATCTCAGGTGACCTCAAAATGGATATTTCCATCTTTATGTCGAAAATTTTTTTTAGCTCGTTCACAATACTTTCCCTTCTCGGAGGTGGGTCGGGAAAGTAAAACAAAAATAATCAAATATGGGAATTAAATAGTTGAAAAAAAAAAAAAAAAAAAAAAATTAAAGTGGCAAAAGCGAAATTGGGAAATATTAAAAAATCAATATCTTCTAAAGTTTTTGAAATTAAGAAACAACATTTTTTTTCTTCATACATGGCGAAAACAATCATAAAAAAAATTAAAAATAGGAAAAATTGAGAAAAAAAGATTTGTTTTTACAAAATCGTTTGTGGAGAATTGGATGTTGGTTTGTTCTTTCAAATTGGTGGAGAAAAATATGAAAAAATTGGAAAAATAGTGAAAATTTGAGAAAAATAGGAAAAAATGGGGCAAAATATGGAAATTCAGATAAATTTGCCACAAAAAACAGGGTAAAAATAGGAAAAAATTGCAAAAAAATAGGAACAAATAAAAATAATTAGTAAAAAAATACGAAAAATAAAAAAAAAATAGTAAAAAATTGGAAAAAAAAACAAGCATAGCTCGGTCGTCCAAGTATAAATAGTGAAAAATGAGAAAAATATGAAAAAATTATGAAAATAATAAAAAATTATGAAAAATAGGACATAATAGAGAAAAACCGGAAAATTTGTGAAAAATGGTTAAAATAGGTAAAAATTGCGACAAATTGGAAAAAAAAATAAGAAGAAATAGGAAAAAATATGAAAAATAGGATAAAAAATTTATAAAATAGCAAAAAATAGAAAAAAAATAGGAAAAAAATGGGAAAAAATAGTAAAAAATAGAAAAAAATTGGATAAAATAAGAAATAGTAGGAAAAAAATACCAAAAAATAGAAAAAAATATTAAAAAACAGAAAAAAAACAAGCATAGCTCGGACGTCCAGATTAAAACATGAAAAATAATAAAAAACTGGAGAAATATGAAAAAAATGGAAAAACAGTAAAAAATTGGTAAAACGGGAAAAATTGAGTAAAAGTGAAAAAATAGAAAAACAAGAAGAAATAGGAAAAAATATGAAAAATAGAAAAGAATTAAGAAAAACAGGGAAAAATAGGCAAAAACTAAGCATAGCTCGATCACTTTGGTATATGAAAAAGAAGAATATGAAAAAATTGGAAAGATAGTAAAAAAATGGGAAAAATAGGGCAAACCACTAAAAGCTGTAAAAAACAGTAAAAATTGGGAAAAACATGAAAAAATAGGGAAATACATGGTAAAAAATAGGGAAAAATTGCGATAAATAAGAAAAAATAAGAAGAAATAGGAAAAAATATGAAAACTGAAAAAAAAATAGGAAAAATAGGAAAAAAAAACAAGCATAGCTCGGTCGTCCAGGTATAAATAGGAAACAAATATTGAAAAACAAGAAAATATAAAAAATATTGTAAAAAATTGGGAAAAAATAGTGCAAAATTAGGAAAAAACAGGAAAATTTGTGAGATATTCTAAAAAGAGTTAAAAACAAGGAAAAACTGGGAAAATTGTGAAAAATAGGAAAAAATAAGAAGAAATCGAAAAAAATTTAAATAATAGAAAAAAATAGGGAAAAATAGCAAAAAAATTAACATAGCTCGTTCGTTTAGAAAAACAGGAAGAAATAATTAAAAACAGAAAAAATATGAAAAAATTGGAAAGATAGTAAAAACTGGGAAAAATAGGAAAAAATAGGGCAAAAAAGGGAAAAATTATAAAAAATTGAAAAAAAAAGGAAAATCTATGAAGAATAGTAAAAATGGGGGAAAATAAGGGAAACTAGAAAAAATTGCGAGAAGTAGGCCCCTGAACACTTTTTCAGATATTTAATTTAAGTTTCAAATTTGGACATTTTTTTTTTGGACAGGTGACAGTTAGAGAAATAATTATGACTGTTCTGTATAGAGTTTTTCAAGGGCTTTCAAATGACATATTCCAAGTCAAATTCCGTGACATATTGCTGTCATTTTTTGATAGTGATACTTCCGTTTGACAGATATCGTACAAAAACTAATGGGTTCTTCTGAGGGGGTAACGTAAACCCCTATACTAAATTTCAGCTCAATCGGATTAAACGTGTGGCCTCTATCGTGTAAGAATACACACAGACAGACAGACAGATAGACGGACAGACAGACAGACAGACAGACAGACTGATAGACAGACAGACAGACAGGCAGCAAGACAGCAAGACAGACACACAGACAGACAGACAGACAGACAGACAAACAGACGTACAAACAGACGTACAGACAGACGTACAGACGTACAGACAGACAGACAGACAGACAGACAGACAGACAGACAGACAGACAGACGTACAGACAGACGTACAGACGTACAGACAGACAGACAGACAGACAGACAGACAGACATACAGACAGACAGACAGACAGACAGACAGACAGATAGACTTCCATCTAAAAATGGTCTTAATCATCTCAGAGAATTTCAAAATGGATATTTTTCTTGTCTCGAAAAAAAACTTTTGCGCGTTCACAGAAAAGAGAGAGAAAATATAGAAAAGAGAGAAAAGAGAGAAAAGAGAGAAAAGAGAGAAAAGAGAGAAAAGAGAGAAAAGAGAGAAAAGAGAGAAAAGAGAGAAAAGAAGAGAAAAGAGAGAAAAGAGAGAAAAGATAAAAGAAAGAATAGAGATAAAAGAAAGAAAAGAGAGAAAAAAGAGAAAAGAAAGTAAAGAGAGAAAAGGGAGAAAAGAGAGAAAAGAGAGAAAAAAGAGTGAAAAGAGAGAAAAGAGAGAAAAGAGAGAAAAGAGAGAAAAGAGAGAAAAGAGAGAAAAGATAAAAGAAAGAATAGAGAGAAAAGAGAGAAAAGAGAGAAAAGAGAGAAAAGAGAGAAAAGAGAGAAAAGAGAGAAAAGAGAGAAAAAGAGAGAAAAGAGAGAAAAGAGAGAAAAGAGAGAAAAGAGAGAAAAGAGAAAAAGAGAGAAAAGAGAGAAAAGAGAGAAAAGAGAGAAAAGAGAGATAATACAGAAAAGAGACAAAAGACAGAAAAGAGAAAAAAGGGAGAAAAGAAAGAAAAGAGTGAAACAGGACAGAGAGAAAAAGGGCCAAAGAGAGAAAAAAGAAAAAAAGAAAAAAAAACAGAAGAGTTCAACATATCAAAAAATCCCGAAAAAAAAAAGATCATTCTAGTAATCATTATTTAAATACCCTGTATATTTATTTAATCTTATACAATGCAAATTCTAGTAAAAAAACTTGGTCTCGCTACTTGATAATTTATCACTTATTTTCCGATGATATCGCGAACTTGAATATAAACATTAAAAACATTCTTAAGAACAGTTATAAATAAATGCTGCTCGCTACTCTGTGACTAGAAAAGAAAATAATGAATTATTTATCACCAAAGTTTAATCTTTTGCCTAGGAGCGATAACGAAAAAAAAAAAACAAAAACAAAACGAAATGAAGCAACTGGAAGATTTTTGCATAAAATTTATTTACATAGATTGTATAATAATGTGATTTTTACAGTTACTGTAATATTTTTATACAGGAAGTCTCAAAACAGTTGGAAATTTTCTAATTTGTTATACTGAAAAATTAGAAAGCAAAAGAAAGAAATGGAACAAAAAATAAAGAACAATGGGAAAAAATTAAGAAAATGAAAAAAAATAAAAAAAAAACAGAATAAAAAACAAAAATGTCAGGTCATTGACAAAACAACGAGAAAAAAAAATAGAACAATCGAAAAAAAAAACAGAAAAATCGAAAAAACAAGAAAAAATTGAAAAGAAAATATTGGAAAAAAAAAGAAATAATCAAAAAAATTGTACAAAAAACGAAAAAAAAAACCGCAACAAATGGCAAAAAATTGTAAATAATCGTTAAAAAACAAAAAACTAGACACAATTGTAACCATAAAAAATTTAAAAGAATGAAAAAATTTGATTGAATTATAAACCCGTAAAAAAATTCAATCAAATCTCAAAAATTTTTCAAAAAACTGGCAAAAAATCAGAAAAATTTAAAAAAATGAGAAAAAATTTGGAAATAAAAAAGAAATTGAAGAAAAAAACAGAACAATGGGAAAAATGAAGAACAATTAAAAAAATCGAAAAAAAACAAAAAAATCCAGAAAAAAAAACAAAAAAGTAAGGAAAATGAGGAAACAAAGAGAAAAAATAGAACAATCGAAAAAATCAGAAAAAATTGAAAACATTGGAAACAATTGAGTGAAAAATCACAAAAAATTTTGGAAAAAAAAAGAAATAATGAAAAAATTTGTACAAAAAACAAAAAAAAAGCAACAAATGGCAAAAAATCGCTTAAAAACAAAAAAACTGGACACAATTTGAACCATAAAAAATTTAAAAGAATTAACAAATTTATTTGGTTATAAATCGTAAAAAAATTCCAAAAAAATGGCAAAAAAATCAGAGAAATAAAAAAAATGAGAAAAAAGTGGAAAACAAAAGAAAAAAATAGAAGAAAAAACAGAACAATGAGAAAAATGAAGAAAAATGAAACAAAAAAAAATTGAAAAAAACAGAAAAAAAACTAGAAAAAAAGAGAAAAAACAAAAAAGGTAGGAAAATGAGAAAACAATGAGAAAAAAAATAGAACAATCGAAAAAACAGAAAAATCGGAAAAATGAGAAAAAATATAGAACGGAAAAAATTGAGTGAAAAATCAGAAAATATTGGAAAAAAATAAATAATCAAAAAATTGTACAAAAAACGAAAAAAAAAGCAACAAATGGCAAATAATCGTAAAAAATTTCCAAAAAAAGGCAAAAAATCACAAAAATAAAAAAATGATGAAAAATTAGAAAACAAAAAAAAGAAATAGAAGAAAGAAACAGAACAATAGGGAAAAATGAAGAAAAATGAAAAAAATAGCAAAAAAAAAACAGAAAAAAAAACAAAGGAGTCAAGAAAATGAGAAAATAAAGACAAAAAAAATAGAGCAATCGAAAAAAACAGGAAAAATCGGAAATAACAAGAAAAAATAGAAAACATTAGAAACAATGGAGAAAAAAATCAGAAAATATTGAAAAAAGAAATAATCAAAAAAATTGTACAAAAAATGAAAAAAAAAATAAAACGCAACAAATAAATAATTAATATCTCCTTCAATTTTATTCAAAATGGGAAACAGACCTTTTTTTTAGGTTTCTGGGTCAAAATGCATTAATAAAGTTAGTTTAAAAAACTAAAAAAAAATCAATTTTTTGTCAAAAATTCATGGAATTGTTTAAACTTTTTTCATTTTTTGCTATAACTTTTACAAATACTATGTTAAAAATATGAAATAATTTACACACCAAATACTTTTGGATCCTTTTCGGATACGCTATTTAATTTTTTCATTTATTTTATACTCATTGATAAAACGAAATTACAAAAAATTTATAAAAAATTCTTTATTTTGGTTATAAATATTACAATTCTAAATTTTAAGAAACTAAAATACATTTTGAATTTAGAGTTTTATATTATCTTTAGAATGATGTAAATCCCTGTTTAATAACTTTAATAGTTTAGAAGTTATTCAATTTAGTTTAAAATCATAATATAAGTTTTAAAAATTTATAATAATAAAATTAATTATTACAAATTTAAGATATTTTTTTTAATTTTTTAATATTAAAATTTAACTAAAAAATAATAATTTATTAGGATAAAATTTTCTTAAAAATTAAAATAAAAACTAGCGGCGAAACTATGCGGAACCCGGGAAAAAAAGGAAAGACAAAATTTGTAGAACATTTTATGTTTTACAATTTTGATTTTTTGTAAATTTTCATAAAAATCCATAATTTTGTCTCAAAATCTTAAAAAAATCGCAAATGCCTATAAACATCTTGTAAATTTTCATAAAAATGTATTATTTTGGTAATTTAAAAAAAATATGAAAAAAAATTACTTTTTGATAAATCTGGCAACAAGGGCAAAAGTTTTTGAAAATTTTAGTCATTTGAAATAAAACTATAATGTATAAAAAATATATGTGTACAACTTTATTGCCATCTTTATTAATGACGTCATCACTTATATCAACTGTCACTTCCGGTTGTCCGATTAATACCAAAATCTATACAGGTGGTCTCCTTGCTACCCTAAATATGTATATAAAATTTCATCTAAATCGGATCAGCCGTTTAGACGCTATCGTGTTCATACACAGATACACACACAGACACACACACACACACACACACACTAACACACACACACACAGACATCATAGCGAAAATATTAAAATCGTATTCTAGGGACCCTAAAACGTGTTTATTCATTGAAAACTCACTACCCAATTTTTAGCATGATTCCTATACCTCTCTTATCTGAAGGGCGAGAGGTAAAAATAGGTGGATTTTTATCAATCCTGAGAAAAAAACTACTACTTTTATTTCGTATTATAAAGTATAAAAATTTTCTATTAAAAAAACAAATAAAAAAAACAAAAGGACAGTAGTTTC
>OY725352.1:18859693-18862193 GCA_963243735.1 Neocrepidodera transversa | reverse complement strand
GCTACTTTTTTCGTTTTTTTATTGTCATTTTTAACGTTTTTCCGGTTTTTTTACAATTTTATTTTTAATTTTTTTTCCAAAATTTTCTGATTTTTCTTTCAAATTTTTGCAATGTTTTCTGTTTTTTTCTTGGCTTTTTCCGATTTTGTTTTTTCTAATTTTTTCTCATTTTTTTTTCAAATTTTTTTCCAAGTTTTATTTTTTTCCATTTCTTTTGTTTTGTAATTTTTTATCATTTTTTTTTATTCCCCTTATTTTTTGGTATTTTTTTGGTATTTTGTGCGATTTATTTCAATTCATTCGAATTTTTTTATTAAAAAAAATGTTTATCGTTACAATTGTTTGTTTTTTGGTGTTTATCGATTTTTTGTCATTTTTTTGCATTTTCTGGCAATTTTTGCCGATTTTCTTGCATTTTCTTTTTGCAATTTTTTTCTGGAAGTTTTGCGAATTATTTTTTGTTTTTTTTTTGCCGTTTTTTCCGGCTTTATTACAATTTTTTGATTTTTTCCGTATTTTACAACTTTTTTTTCTTTTAATTTTTTCAGATTTGCTTATTTTTTCATTTTATCTGTTTTTTTTTCTCATTTTTCTGATTTTTTTTTCTGGTTTTTTTTTTCCGGTTTTTTTACAATTTTATTTTTAATTTTTTTTCCAAAATTTTCCGATTTTTCTTTCAAATTTTTGCAGTTTTCTGTTTTTTTCTTGTTTTTTTTTCAGATTTTTTATTTTTTTTTCTTCTTTTTCTAATTGTTATTTTTTTTCCATTTCTTTCTTATGTTTTGAAATTTTTTTATCATTTTTTCTTATTTCCCCAATTTTTTTGCGATTTTTTTGGTATTTTGTGCGATTTATTTCAATTTGAATTTTTTTGTTAAAAAAAATGTTTATCGTTACAATTGTTTGTTTTTTGGTGGTTTTTTAGTTTTTAACGATTTTTTGCCATATTTTTGCATTGTCTTGCAATTTTTTGCGATTTTTTTATGCGAAGTTTTGCGTTTTCTTGCGAATTATTATTTGTTTTTCGGCTTTCTTACAATTTTTTGATTTTTTCCATATTTTACAACTTTTTTTCTTTTAATTTCTTCCGATTTGCTTATTTTTTCGTATTTTCTGTTTTTTTTTTCATTTTCCTGATTTTTTTTAAAATTTTTCCTGAATTTTTCTCATTGTTATATTTTTTCTATTTTTCCTTGTTTTCGCACTTCTCTTAATATTTCCCCTATTCCTCTTAACTTTTTGCCTTTTTTGGTTGTTCGTCGTTTCTTAAGATTTTTTGCGACTTTTGGCGGTTTTTTTTTTTTTTTTTTTATATATAGGTACCATTTTTTCTTTAAACTTTTTTGGCATTTTTTATTAGGCTTTTTTGGCATTTATTGATTTTTTGCCATTTTTGAAACTTTTTATTTTTTTTTTCTTTTTTTTTTGCCATTTTTAACTTCTTTTTTGCCTTTATTTTTCCTCAATTTTGTCTCTTTTTACTTTTTTTATACTTTTTTGGCGTTTTTTCCTTTTACTTGTCTTCTTTTTGCACTTTTTGTTGATTTTTTTACCTCTTTTTTTGTTTTTTTGCCCATTTTTTTTCATTTATTAAGCCTTTTTTCCATCTTTATTTTTCCTTTTGTTACCTTTTTGTTTTTGTTTTTTTTTGCATTTTTTGCCCCTTTGCCTATTTTGCCAATTTTTATGCTATTTTTGCAAATTGTAGCAGTTTCGAAGTTTTAAGGGTTGAAATAATTTATTAAGAATTTCAGCAAAAAAATTTCATGATTAGCAGAAAATTTTTAAAGTGATTGAAAAATTGCATTTTTTACAAACCGCCATTTTTGGTTTCTCATTTTTCACATTTTTAAATGTAAAGGTATTTTTTTTATATCTTAAAGTTTGAATCAAGAAGAAAAAAATGTCCCTATAATTGTCAATTTTTTCCTATTTTTTATTTTTCCTTATGTTCTCCTAATTTTTAATATTTCCCACGTGCTTCTCGAATTCTATTTTTCTCTAATTTCTCTCTTTCCCTATTTCTTCCTGATTTTTCAAATTTTCCCTATTGTTCACTATTTTTCCCAAATTTCTCTATTTTTTACTAATTTGCTCTATTTTTTTAATATATTTTCACTATTTTTTCGAAATATTTGTGTTTTTCACTATTTTGTCCTATTTTTCCTACTTTTCCAAAGTTGTCACTTTTTTTCCCTATTGCTTCGTTATTTTTCTCTAATTTTCCTTATTTACTGCTATTATTTTCAATTTTCACCATTTTTTCCTATTTTTCCACAATTTACTTATTTTGCCACATGTTTCCTATTTTTCCGATTTGTTAAAATATTTATCCCTTTTATTTTCTATTTTTTCAAAATTTCGCTTTTTTATTTATTTTTCGCTTTTTCACTATTATAATTCCCTATTATTTTTTATTTTTTCCTATTTTCCTTTTTTTACCTATTTTCCTTATTTTTCCATATTTTCACTATTTGTCCCTATTATTATTTATTTTTGC